>JAUJEM010000001.1:2500-5000 GCA_030448935.1 Citrus cavaleriei
GCACGAGCACGGAGCTCCCGACCGACGCCTCCAATCACCACTCACACGCCCTGCCGCTCACTTGGCTATGACCTTGCCGAAGGCCCCGCAGTTCAAGCAATTGCCGCCGGGTTCACGGAAGCACCAAGCAAGGCTAAGCTGAAGACGGGCCGGACGCGAAAAGCAAGACACATTTACTTTTTTCCGCAAAAACAAGGCCGCTTCACTTGGCTACGACCTTGCCGAAGGCCCCGCATGCCCAAGCAATTGCCGTTGGGTCTACGGAAGCACCAAGCAAGGCTAAGCCAGAACCATCGGACGCGAAAAGCAGCACACATTTACTTTTTCCGCAAAAACAAGGTCGCCGGAAAGTCGCCGAATGACGCCGAGCGAGCTCGACCGCGACATTCGACGGACGCCCCAAAACCGAAGGACCAAGGCCGCAGCAAGCAAGGCTAATACAACAAAGGCCGGGCACCCACCACCCGACCTAGGCACCTCTCATCCCTTACCCCCTAAAGAGGTCTTAGAGCTTTTTTGATCTAGCAAAGAATAGACACCCCCAATACTTGAGCTGACCCCACACCCAAAAAAAAAAAATCTATTTAATTTTGGTCTGATTTTTGCATCATGGTCAAGAAAAATATGAAGAATTTTTCAAGAGAAAGAAAAAAAAATGGAGTGCAAAAAGAGGTATTTTTAGCCGCATCGGCACGCAGACAGTAAGGCCATTTCCCGCACAGTAACCTCCTTCAGGCGAGAAATGACCAGTGGAAGCGCAGCAGCCAGGGCGCGCAAGCAAGCCGCGGCACCATCGCAGCACCAGCCCCGCCCGCGCGCGCTGCTCCATCGCGGCACCAGCGCGCCACCATCGCGGGCAACAGCGCAGCACACGCACGCTGCACCATCGCGCAGCAGCAAGCCGCGCCGCACCATCGCCGCAGAAGCAAAGCCAGCGCGCAGCACCATCGCTACGCTGACAGCGAGATTGTGCGCAGCACCATCGCTACGCAGCTAGCGCCAACGCGAGGCACCATCGCGCAGCAGCAAGCAAGCCAGCCGCTGGCACCATCGCCGCAACAAGCAAGCCAGCGCGCAGCACCATCGCGCGCAACAAGCAAGCCAGCCGCTGGCACCATCGCAAGCGACAGCGAGATTGGCGCGCAGCCCCATCGCACAAGAGCTAGCGCGCCAACGCTGGAGGCACCATCGCTACGCAGCAAGCAAGCCAGCAAGGCACCATCGCGCGCAAAAGCAAGCCAGCGCCGCGGCACCATCGCCGCTGACAGCGAGATTGCGCGCAGCACCATCGCTACGCAGCTAGCGCGCGCCAACGCGAGGCACCATCGCTGGCAGCAAGTGCGCTGCGCGCACCATCGCTGACAGCGAGATTGCGCGCAGCACCATCGGTGCAGCAAGCAAGCCAGCGCGCCGCAGCTAGCAGGCCAACGCGAGGCACCATCGCTACGCAGCATGCGCGCCAGCGCCGACAGGCACCATGGCGCGCACTAAGCAAGCTCGCGCGCTGCACCATCGCGCGCAGCAGACAGCGAGATTACGCGCGCCACCATCGCCGCAGCAAGCGCTGCACCATCGCGCGCAGCAAGCAAGCCAGCGCTAGGCACCATCGCTACGCAACAAGCAAGCCAGCGCGCGCACCATCGCCGCGCAACAAGCAAGCCATCGCTACGCACCATCGCTACGCTGACAGCGAGATTGGCGCGCAGCACCATCGGGTGCAGCAAGCAAGCGCCGCGGCAGCAGCAGGCCAACGCGCTGCACCATCGCTACGCAGCATGCGCCGCAAGCCGCCGAGGCACCATCGCCGCACAAGCAAGCTCGCGCGCACCATCGCGGATAGCGAGATTGCGCCGCAGCACCATCGCTACGCAGCAGCAAGCCACAGCAGCGCAGCTAGCGCGCCAACGCAAGGCACCATCGCTACGCAGCAAGCGCGCAAGCCGCTGAGGCACCATCGCTGGCAGCAGCAAGCCAGCCGCGCGTCCGTTAGTGCGAGAAATGGCACGACAAGGCCCTCGCCACTTGCGCGCTGCTGAGGCTGTGCTCGCCGCTGGCAAGGCTGGGCACCCTCGCACGCGAGGCTGCCCACGCCTGCCAAGGCATCAACTCGCGCGCGAGGCTGCGGATGCCCGAGCAGCCCATGCTTCACCCACTCGCGAGGAACAGGCACAGCCTCGCCACAAGGGCAGGAAAAAGGCGCAGCGCACGCCGCGGGCAAGGATGCAGCCAGGCTCGCGCGGCAAACTGCCCACGCTGGCGAGGCAAGCAGCGCGCGCTCGCTGGGCAAGCGGCGCAGGGGCGGGGCGCTGCCCGCGATCGGGGCAGGCAGCGCGCAGGAAAGCAAGCCGCGCACGGCACCATCGCGAGATTGCGCGCACCTCGCCGTCGCGCCTCAGTTTGCCTCGTGCTCCGCTGCACTTCCTCGCAGTGGCGGGCGGGAAGTGGCCGCCGCAGGTCGCCGCCGCCTGCTCCATGGGGGCCGGATGGTGCAAAGCCTAGC
>JAUJEM010000001.1:10000-15000 GCA_030448935.1 Citrus cavaleriei
AAGGTTCAGTGGACTTTCGCGACGCCGCAGCAGCGAACCGCCCGCCGCCGCGATCCGAACACTTCACCGACCATTCAATCGGGTAGGAGCGACGGGCGGTGTGTACAAAGGGCGTGGACGTAGTCAACGCGAGCTGATGACTCGCGCTACTAGGAATTCCTCGTTGAAGACCAACAATTGCAATGATCTATCCCCATCACGATGAAATTTCAAAGATTACCCGGCCCGTCGCCAAGGCTATAGACTCGTTGAATACATCGCAGAAGCGCGCGCGCGCCCGTAACATCTAAGGGCATCACTGCACTGTTATTGCCTCAAACTTCCTTGGCCTAAGCGGCCATAGTCCCTCTAAGAAGCTGGCCACGGAGGGATACCTCCGCATAGCTAGTTAGCAGCCGAGGTCTCGCTTCATAACGGAATTAACTGCATAAATCGCTCCACCAACTAAGAACGCCATGCACCACCACCCATAGAATCAAGAAAGAGCTCACCACAATCCTTACTATGTCCTGACCTCGGTAAGTTTCCCCGTGTTGAGTCAAATTAAGCCGCAGTGCTCCACTCCCGGTGGTGCCCTTCCACACCTTTAAGTTTCAGCCTTGCGACCATACTCCCCCGAACCCAAAGACTTTGATTTTCATAAGGTGCCAGCGGAGTCCTAAAAGTAACATCCGCCGATCCCCGGTCGGCATCGCTTATGGTTGAGACTAGGACGGTATCTCGATCGCCTTCGAGCCCCCAACTTTCGTTCTTGATTAATGAAAACATCCTTGGCAAATGCTTTCGCAGCTTGTTCGCCTTTCATAAATCCAAGAATTTCACCGACTATGAAATACGAATGCCCCGATCGTCCCCTCGTTAATCATTACTCCGATCCCGAAGGCCAAATGTACAGACCAAATCCTATGATGTTATCCCATGCTAATGTATACAGAGCGAGGCTTGCTTTGAGCACTCTAATTTCTTCTTCAGTAACAAAGGGCGGTGGCACGACCCGCCGCATAAGGCTGTGGAGCGCATCGCGGCAGTAAGGGACGAGCCAGCCGGGTGCACACCGCGAGGCGGACCGGCCGACCCAACCCAAGGTCCAACTACGAGCTTTTTAACCGCAACAACTTAAATATACGCTATTGAGCTGGAATTACCGCGTCGCCGGGCACTGATTTGCCCTCCAATGGATCCTCGCAGGGATTTAGATTGTATTATTCCAATTACTGCACTCATAGAGCCCGGTATTGTTATTTATTGTCACTACCTCCCCGTGTCGATTGGGTAATTTGCGCGCCCGCCGCCTTCCTTGGATGTGGTAGCCGCTCGTGCTCCTCTCCTAATCGAACCCCATTCTCCGTCACCCGTCACCACCATGGTAGGCCTCTATCCTACCATCGAAAGTTGATAGGGCAGAAATTTGAATGATGCGTCGCCGCACGGTGGCCTTGCGATCCGCCGAGTTATCATGAATCATCGCAGCAACGGCAGAGCCCGCGCCGACCTTTATCTAATAAATGCATCCCTTCCAGAAGTCGGGTTTGGTGCACGATAGCTCTAGAATTACTACGGTTATCCGAGTAGCAAATACCATCAAACAAACTATAATCGATTTAATGAGCCATTCGCAGCTTCACGCCCCAATTAGTTCATACTTACACATGCATGGCTTAATCTTTGAGACAAGCATATGACTACCGGGCAGATCAACCAGGTAGCATTCTTCCCGACGCCGGCGCCCGCATGACCCGCCCTCCTCTGGGGCCTGCTCGGGGCCTCGGCCGGGTCGGCCAAGACGGGTGCGGCGGTCGTCAAGGCCAAGAGACGATGCGTGTAGCTTGGACGATTGAGGCCAAGACTCACGTCCATGCACAGCATTCCGCATCCGAGAGAACGGGCAGAGACTTCGTGGGCCGAGGCGGTTGCTGCCCGAGCGCGAGGCACGCCGGGAACACGGAGTTGGCCAAGGCCCACCCCGCACCCGTAAGGGCACAAGGCGGACGGGGAAAACCGAAACCAGAAATTCCGCTTTTGTTGGTAAGCAACACAGATACCGAACGAACCTCAAGGCAACAGCCGCGCTTGGGAAAGATCAAGCGGACGGCCTTCGAGCAGTTCCGGCACGAGCACGGAGCCCGCCGACCGACGCTCCAATCACCACTCACACGCCTCGCCGCTCACTTGGCTATGACTTGCCGAGCGCCCCGCAGTTCAAGCAATTGCCGCGGGTTCACGGAAGCACCAAGCAAGGCTAAGCCAGCACCGCCGGACGCGAAAAGCAGCACACATTTACTTTTTCCGCAAAAACAAGGCCGCTCACTTGGCTACGACCTTGCCGAGGCCCCGCATGCCCGAAGCAATTGCCGCTGTCTCACGGAAGCACCAAGCAAGGCTAAGCCAGAACCATCGGACGCGAAAAGCAGCACACATTTACTTTTTCCGCAAAAACAAGGTCGCCGGAAAGTCGCCGAATGACGCCGAGCGAGCTCGACCGCGACATTCGACGGACGCCCCAAAACCGGCGACCAAGGCCGAGCAGCAAGGCCAAGGCCAACAAAGGCCGGGCACCCACCACCCGACCTAGGCACCTCTCATCCCTTACCCCCTAAAGAGGTCTTAGAGCTTTTTTTGATCTAGCAAAGAATAGACACCCCCAATACTGAAATGACCCCACCCCAAAAAAAAAAAAAAAAATATATTGAATTTTGGTCTGATTTTTTTGCATCATGGTCAAGAAAATATGAAGAATTTTTCAAGAGAAAGAAAAAAATGGAGTGCAAAAAGAGGTATTTTTAGCCGCATCGCACGCAGAGATTGTAAGGCCATTTCCCGCATGTAACCTCCCTTCGTGCGAGAAATGACCAGTGGAAGCGCGCAGCAGCAGCGCGCAAGCAAGCGCGCGGCACCATCGCGCAGCAGCACCAGCCCCGCCGCGCGCGCTCCATCGCGCGGCACCAGCGCTACGCCACCATCATCATGGCAAACAGCGCGCACGCACGCCAAGGCACCATCGCGCGCAGCAAGCAAGCCAGCGCGGCACCATCGCGCGCAGGAAGCAAGCCAGCGCGCAGCACCATCGCGCTGACAGCGAGATTGTGCGCAGCACCATCGCTACGCAGCTAGCGCGCCAACGCGAGGCACCATCGCGCGCAGCAAGCAAGCCAGCGCTGGCACCATCGCTACGCAACAAGCAAGCCAGCGCAGCACCATCGCGCGCAACAAGCAAGCCAGCTGCACGCGGCACCATCATCGCGCGGACAGCGAGATTGCGCGCAGCCCCATCGCGCGCAGCTATCGCGCCAACGCGAGGCACCATCGCGCGCAGCAAGCACGCCAGCGCGAGGCACCATCTCTGCCAACAAGCAACCCAGCGCTCGGCACCATCTCTAGCCGACAGCGAGATTGCGCGACGCAGCACCATCATCGCGCAGCTAGCGCGCCAACGCGAGGCACCATCGCCACGGGCAAGCAAGCTTCCGCGCGCTGCACCATCGCGCGCTGACAGCGAGACTCCGCGATGCACCATCGCGTGCAGCAAGCAAGCCAGCGCGCGCAGCTAGCAGGCCAACGCGAGGCACCATCGCGCGCAGCATGCGCGCCAGCGCGAGGCACCATGGCGCGCACTAAGCAAGCTCCGCGCGCTGCACCATCGCGCGCAGACAGCGAGATTACGCGCGCCACCATCGCCGCAGCAAGCGCTGCACCATCGCGCGCAGCAAGCAAGCCAGCGCTGGCACCATCGCTACGCAGAACAAGCAAGCCAGCGCGCAAGGCACCATCGCTACGCAACAAGCAAGCCATCGCGCGGCACCATCGCTACGCTGACAGCGAGATTGCGCGCAGCACCATCGGGTGCAGCAAGCAAGCCAGCGCGCAGCTAGCAGGCCAACGCGCTGGCACCATCGCGCAGCAGCATGCGCGCAAGCGCCGAGGCACCATCGCGCGCACTAAGCAAGCCGCGCGCGCGCACCATCGCTACGCGGGATAGCGAGATTGCGCGCAGCACCATCGCCAGCAAGCAGCAAGCCAGCGCGCGCAGCTAGCGCGCCAACGCAAGGCACCATCGCGCAGCAGCAAGCGCGCAAAGCGAGGCACCATCGCTGGCAGCAAGCCAGCCAGCGCGCTGCTCCGTTAGTGCGAGAAATGGCACGACAAGGCCCTGGCCACTTGCGCGCGCGAGGCTGTGCTCGCCGCTGGCAAGGCTGGGCACTCGCACGCGAGGCTGCCCACGCCTGCAAGGCATCGAACCCGCGCGCGAGGCTGCGGATGCCCGAGCAGCCCATGCTTCACCCACTCGCGAGGAACAGGCACAGCTCGCCACAAGGCAGGCTGCGCGCGCAGCGCACGCCGCGGGCAAGGATGCAGCCCAGGCTCGCGCGGCAAACTGCCCACGCTGGCGCTGCCCAGGCAAGCAGCGCGCGCCGGGGCAAGCGGCGCAGGGTCGCGGGCAAGCTGCCCGCGATCGGGGGCAGGCAGCAGCGCATGCGAGCAGCAAGCGCGCACGGCACCATCGCGAGATTGCGCGCTGCACCTCGCCGCCGCCCAGGCTTGTTCGTGCCTCGCCGGCACTTCCTCGCAGTGGCGGGCGGAAGCCGCCGCCGCTTTTCGGCTGCTGCCGCCGCTGCTCCATGGGGGCCGGATGGTGCAGCTAGCCTCCGCTATGCATGCGAGAAACTACCACGGGCAGTGGACAAGCGTCCACTTGTTTTGAAGGCCTAGATTTTTTTGCGCGGACGCAGAACATGGGATGGCGGGTTAGGAACAATTTTTTTGTTACTGGAAAACAGTTTTAAAAATCGTCCAAAATGGAGAAAAAACAGTTTTAAAAATAATCCAAAATGGAGAAACCGGGACACAAAAACTCGAAGAAGTAGTAAACGGCACCGTAATGGGCTGAAATTTTGTGAGCTGCCGATTATCTCATGGGACCAAAAAGTGGGGGAAATTATGCCGGAGTCCGGTCCCAAATTTTTATAAAATACAAAAACCGTGAGCTATACAAAGACACGGAT
>JAUJEM010000001.1:22500-32548 GCA_030448935.1 Citrus cavaleriei
GTGGAAGGCCAGCACCAGCGCAAGCAAGCGCCGCGGCACCATCGCGCAGCACCAGCCCGCCGCGCGCTGCTCCATCGCTAAAGGCACCAGCCGCTACGCCACCATCGCTGCAACAGCGCGCGCACGCCGCTGCACCATCGCTACGCAGCAAGCAAGCCAGCGCCAAGTGGCACCATCGCTACGCAGGAAGCAATCCAGCGCACAGCACCATCGCTACGGCGACAGCGAGATTGTGCGCAGCACCATCGCGCGCAGAAGAAGCCGCCAACGCGAGGCACCATCGCTACGCAGCAAGCAAGCAAGCCAGCGCAAGGCACCATCGCCACCAACAAGCAAGCCAGCGCGCAGCACCATCGCTACGCAACAAGCAAGCCAGCGCGCTGCACCATCGCTGACAGCGAGATTGCGCGCGAGCCCCATCAGCGCAGCTAGCGCGCCAACGCGAGGCACCATCGCGCGCAGCAAGCAAGCCTGCGCCAGCGGCACCATCGCTACGCAAATAAGCAAGCCAGCGCTGCACCATCGCTGCGCTGACAGCGAGATTGCGCGCAGCACCATCGCGCAGCTAGCGCGCCAACGCGAGGCACCATCGCGCTGGCAAGCAAGCTCGCGCGCTGCACCATCGCGCTGACAGCGAGATTGCGCGCAGCACCATCGGTGCAGCAGCAAGCCAGCGCGCGCAGCTAGCACGCCAGCGCGCGGCACCATCGCGCGCACCAAGCTAGCCAGCGCGCGGCACCATCGCGCGCTGCCAGCCAGCCTGCGCGCTGCACCATCGCGCGCAGACAGCGAGATTACGCGCGCCACCATCGCTCGCAGCAAGATGTGCACCATCGCTCGCATCAAGCAAGCCAGCGCGCGGCACCATCGCGCGCAACAAGCAAGCCAGCTGCCTGGCACCATCGCGCGCAACAAGCAAGCCATCGCGGCACCATCGCTACGCTGACAGCGAGATTGGCGCGCAGCACCATCGGGTGCAGCAGCAAGCCAGCGCGCGCAGCTAGCAGGCCAACGCGCTGCACCATCGCTACGCAGCATGCGCGCAAGCGCGAGGCACCATCGCGCGCAGCATGCAAGCCATCGCGCGGCACCATCGCGCGCAGCAAGCGAGATTGCGTGCAGTACCATCGAGCGCAGCAAGCAAGCCATCGCGCGCAACTAGCCCGCCAGCGCACGGCACCATCGCGCGCAGCAAGCGCAAGCGCGAGGCACCATCGCTGGCAGCAAGCAAGCCAGCGCCACGTCCGTTAGTGCGAGAAATGGCACGACAAGGCCCTGGCCACTTGCGCGCGCGAGGCTGTGCTCGCCGCTTGGCAAGGCTGGGCACTCGCACGCGAGGCTGCCCACGCTTCCGTGCCAAGGCATCGAACTCGCGCGCGAGGCTGCGGATGCCCGAGCAGCCCATGCTTCACCCACTCGCGAGGAACAGGCACAGCCGCCTCGCGCGGCAGGCTGCGCGCGCAGCGCACGCCGCGGGCAAGGATGCAGCCTGTGCGCGCGGCAAACTGCCCACGCTGGCGAGGCAAGCAGCGCGCAAGGCCGCGGCAAGCGGCGCAGGTCGCGGGCAAGCTGCCCGCGATCGCGGGCAGGCAGCAGCGCGCGCTATGCAGCAAGCCGCGCACGGCACCATCGCGAGATGCGCGCGCGCACCTCGCCGCCGCCCAGGCTTGTTCGTGCCTCGCCGGCACTTCCTCGCAGTGGCGGGCGGGAAGCCGCGCCGCTTTCTCGCCTGCTGCCGCTGCTCCATGGGGGCCGGATGGTGCAGCTAGCCTCCACATGCGAGAAACTACCACGGGCAAGGGACAAGCGTCCGACTTGTTTTGAAGGCCTAGATTTTTTTGCGCGGACGCAGAACATGGGATGGCGGGGTTAGGGAACAATTTTTTTGCCACTGGAAAACAGTTTTAAAATCGTCCAAAATGGAGAAAAACAGTTTTAAAATAATCCAAAATGGAGAAACCGACACAAAAACTCGGAAGAAGTAGTAAACGGCACCGTAATGGGCTGAAATTTTTAGAGCTGCCAGATTATCTCATGGGACCAAAAAGTGGGGGAAATTATGTTTGAGTCCGGTCCCAAATTTTATAAAATACAAAAACCGTGAGCTATACAAAGACACGGATTTTGCCCAAATTTCGCTGGGCGGGAGGGGATTTTTGGCCGGCATTGTAGATATAAAAGGGCGTTAACCGCCGGAGGAGACGGAAGTCGATTCCGAGGTCCGATCCGCTTTTATGGCCAATTTACCGAACGCCAAACGTGGGCCGAGAATTGGTCTGATTGTGGCGTAATCGGGCGGGGGCCTCCCGAGGGGGCAAGTATCGCAACCCTCTCGACTTAAACAGGAAAATAATGCGGGAGACCCGGCCCATTTTTCGCCAAAATCCTTGTGCCAAATTTCGAAGTTTTTCGGCCGGGCGTGGGATTTTTGGCTGATATTGTCGACGTTGGTGGGGAGTTAGCCACAGTGCTCTTTGGCCAAATTTCGCCTTTGTGCCAGCCACTTAGATTTTGCCGAGAGTTAGCCTCATGAAAAAGCACAAGTCCGCTCCGAGGCCCGAGCCTCCTTTCTGAGCCATCACACAAGTCTTTGTGCCGAGTTAGCCTCGTGCATTGGAGCAAGTGTGCCGCCTTTGTGCCAGCCGCCCCGTGAAAAACACAAGTCCACTCCGAGCCTTGGGCTGGGGCAGTCCGCGGCGGGGCGTAGCGCTGCAGGGGCCAACCTCCGCGGGTTCCAACAAGAGAAGACGGTGCGAGTGAGGGGGAGGGGGACGAATCTGAGCGACGTAGGGCTGAATCTCGCGGATCGTGGCAGCAAGGCCACTCGCCACTTACAATACCCCGTCGTCACAGATTAAGTCGCCTCGCAGCGATTCTACCCGCCGCCGATGGGAATTACGATCTCAGGCGGCCGCCGCCCCTTCCGCCGCGGGGCTTGGCCTACGACACGTGCCTCCGGGGACCGGGAGGTCCCTACCGCGGGTCGGGTAAACGGGCGCGGGCGACGCTGCCGCTTCTAGCCCGGATTCTGACTTAGAGCGTTTCACCATAATCCAACAAGACGGAAGCCACACATCAAGCTTTTTCAACCAAGCGCGATGACCAATTGTGCGAATCAACGGTTCCTCTCGCATTTCAGGTTGAATTACTATTACGACGCAGCCATCGCAGGGTAAAACTAACCCGTCTCACGACGGCCTAAACCCACCACGCTCCCTATTGGTGGGTGAACAATCCAACACTTGGTGAATTTCGCTTCACAATGATAGGAAGAGCCGACATCAAGGATCAAAAAGCAACGCCGCTATGAACGCTTGGCTGCCACAAGCCGCTTATCCCCGTGGTAACTTTTTCGACACCTCTAGCTTCAAATTCAAGGTCTAAAGGATCGATAGGCCACGCCACGGTTCGTCAGATTCGCATGAAAATCAGAATCAAACGAGCTTTTACCCTTTGTTCCACACGAGATTGCTCGTTGAGCTCATCTTAGACACCAAGTATCTTTTAACAGTATGTGCCGCCCACCCAAACTCCCCACCGACAATGTCTTCCGCCGGATCGGCCCCGTGAGGGGGCCTTGGGTCCAAAAAAAGGGCAAGGCTCCGCCTCCGATTCACGGAATAAGTAAAATAACGTTAAAAGTAGTGGTATTTCACTTTCGCCGCTTCCGGCTCCCACTTATACTACACCTCTCAAGTCATTTCACAAAGTCGGACTAGAGTCAAGCTCAACAGGTCTTTTCCCGCCGATTCTCGCCAAGCCTGCTCCTTTGGTCGTGGTTTCGCCGGATAGTAGACAGGACTGGGAATCTCGCATCCATTCATGCGCTCACTAATTAGATGACGAGGCATTTGGCTACCTTAAGAGAGTCATAGTTACTCCCGCCGCTTACCCGCGCTTTGGTTGAATTTCTTCACTTTGACATTCGTGAGCACCGGGCAGAAATCACATTGCGTGAGCATCCGCAGGACCATCGCAATGCTTTGTTTTAATTAAACAATGGATTCCCTTGTCCGTACTCCAGCCTGAAGTCGATCGCTCGACGCCCGGGAAGGCCTCAAAGGGCCGCTCTCAGCCTGGCCTCTGGCCGGCACGCTGGCGACCCGCCCGCCGCGGTGGCAGCTCGAGCAGTCCGCCGACAGCCGACGGGGTTCGGGACTGGGACCCCGTGCCCAGCCTCGAGCCAATCCTTTTCCCCGGGTTACGGATCCATTTTGCCGACTTCCTTGCCTACATTGTTCCATCGACTGCAGGCTGTTCACCTTGGAGACCTGATGCGGACATGAGTACGACCGGCGCTGGCGCACTCGGTCCTCCGATTTTCAAGGGCGGGCCGGGGCGCACCGACACCGCGCGACGCGGCGGTGCTCTTCCGCCGCTGACCCTACCTCCGGCTGAGCTGCTTTCTGTGGTGGGCAGGCCGTTAAACAGAAAAGATAACTCTTCCCGAGGCCCCGCCGACGCCTCCGACTCCCTAACGCTGCCGCCAGCCGCCCGGCCCGGTTCAGGAATTTTAACCCGATTCCTTTCGGCTCGCGCGCCGTGGCGCTGCCTCTGACGGGCTTCCCCGCCTCTTAGGATCGACTAACCCATGTGCAAGTGCCGCTCACATGGAACCTTTCCCTCTTCGCCTTCAAAGTTCTCATTTGAATATTTGCTACTACCACCAAGATCTCGCACCGACGGCCGCTCCGCCGGCTCGCGCCTCGGTTTTATGGGCGACCGCCGCGCCTCCTACTCATCGGGCTCGGCACTTGCCCCGACGGCCGGTATAGGTCGCGCGCTAAGCGCCATCCATTTTCGGGGCTAGTTGATTCGGCAGTGAGTTGTTACACACTCCTTAGCGGATTTCGACTTCCATGACCACCGCCCCGCTGCCTTAATCGACCAACACCCTTTGTGGGTTCTAGGTTAGCGCGCAGCTTGGGCACCGTAACCCGGCTTCCGGCTCATCCCGCACGCGCCTCGCTTACCAAAATGGCCCACTTGGAGCACTCGATTCCGTGGGCGCGGCTCAACGAAGCAGCCGCGCCGGCCCTACCTATTTAAAGTTTGAGAATAGGTCGAGGGCGTTGCGCCCGATGCCTCTAATCATTGGCTTTACCCGATAGAACTCGTTTCCGGCCCAGCTATCCCGAGGGAAACTTCTGAGGGAACCAGCTACTAGACGGTTCGATTAGTCTTTCGCCCCTATACCCAAGTCGACGAACGATTTGCACGCCAAGATCGCTGCGGGCCTCCACCAGAGTTTCTCCGGCTTCGCCCCGCCGTGCATAGTTCACCATCTTCGGGTCCCGACAGCATGCTCACACTCGAACCCTTCTCGAAGATCAAGGTCGGTCGGGCGGTGCACCCGCGAGGGATCCCGCCAATCAGCTTCCTTGCGCCTACGGGTTTATCGCCCGCTGACTCGCACACATGTCGACTCTTGGTCCGTGTTTCAAGACGGGCCGAATGGGGGAGCCCGCAGCCGATACGGAGCGCGCAGTGCGCTGGCACGCCCAAAGGCGCGCGCTGCCATCCACGATCGGGCGACGACGCCTCCACAGGCTTATCAAGGCCCGGCTTGGGCCGCCGCATCCGCATCGTCCGCGCCTGAGCCGATCGGGCGGACTGCCTCGCTGCAAGATCCGACCGGGCGCATCGCCGCCCCCATCCGCTTCCTCCCGACAATTTCAAGCACTTTTGACTCTCTTTTCAAAGTCCTTTTCATCTTTCCTCGCGATTTACTTGTTTGCTATCGGTCTCTCGCCCGTATTTAGCCTTTGGACGGAATTTACCGCCCGATTTGGGCTGCATTCCCAAACAACCCGACTCCCAGACAGCTACTCGTGGTGCGACAGTGGTCCCGGCGCGACGGGTCTCACACCTTCTCCGGCGCCTTTCCAGGGGACTTGGGTCCCGGTCCGCCGCTGAGGACGCTTCTCCAGACTATACCCGACGACTGGGGCGCCCGATTTTCAAGCCGGGCTTCCTGGTTCGTCCGTTACTAAGGGAATCCCGTAAGTTTTTTTTCCTCCGCTTATTGATATGCTTAAACTCGCTGGTAATCCCGCCTGACACGGGGTCGCGACAGGCGAGCGAAGGCCGCGCTGGAGCTTCAGGTGGTCGCAGTCCCCACTGAGACCGGGCGCGCTGCGGAGCTCGAGAGGCTTTTGTTTCGCCACCGACCGCCGGCTGGCCGCCGAGGACTCAGATTTGGGCCAACCGCGAGCGGTCAGCGCACGGAGGGGCACCTCCGCCTCGCACCCCGGGCCCCGCCTTGGCTGGGGGGTGGGGAAGGGCAACCATGCGTGACACCTGTGCAGACGTGCCTCGGCCTAATGGCCCGGGGCGCAACTTCAATGCTCAAAGACTCGATGGTTCAAGGGATTCTTTAATTCACACTAAGGGGCATCGCATTTCGCTGCCTCAACGCTCTTCATCGATGCGAGCCGAGATATCCGCTAATGGCCGAGAGTCGCTTTGGATACATGTGAAAGAAGGCGCGCACCTCGCGGCGCACCGCCTCCACCAACTAAGAGCGTGTTCATGCAGACCACCCAGAATCAAGAAAGACTTTGAGCCAACAGCCGGAGCGGACGAGTCCTCTCTCATGAGTCATCGGTGGTGCCACACTCTCGCCGCCGGGTGATATCAATCGCAAAAGACGGGTCGCTCGCTGGGCAGTCTGGGTAACATCCGCACGATGATCGGGCATCGCTTATGGTTGAGACTAGACGGTATCTCGATCGCCTTCGAGCTCCCCAACTTTCGCTTCTTGATTAATGAAAACATCCTGGCAAATGCTTTTCGCAGCTTGTTCGCTCTTCATAAATCCAAGAATTTCACCTCTCGACTATGAAATATTTAATGCCCCGACTGTCCTCCCTCGTTAATCATTACTCCGATCCCGAAGGCCAACAGAATAGGACCAAATCCTATGATGTTATCCCATGCTAATGTATACAGAGCGTAGGCTTGCTTGAGCACTCTAATTTCTTGGGGGTAACAAAGGCGGTGGCACGACCCGGGCGCTAAGGCCAGGAGCGCATCGCATGCGGCAGGACGAGCCGCCGGGTGCACACCGCGAGGCGGACCGGCCGACCCAACCCAAGGTCCAACTACGAGCTTTTTAACCGCAACAACTTAAATATACGCTATTGAGCTGGAATTACCGCACGGCCGGCCGGCACCACTTGCCCTCCAATGGATCCTCGCAAGGGATTTAGATTGTACTATTCCATTACTGCATCACAGAGCCCGGTATTGTTATTTATTGTCACTACCTCCCCTGTCGATTGTAATTTGCGCGCCGTCGCTTCCTTGGGATGTGGTAGCCGCTTCTCGTGCCCTCTCCGGAATCGAACCCTAATTCTCCGTCACCCGTCACCACCATGGTAGGCCTCTATCCTACCATCGAAAGTTGATAGGCAGAAATTTGACGATGATGTCGCCGCACGGTGGCCTTGCGATCCGCGAAAGGTTATCATGAATCATCGTGAGCAACGGGCAGAGCCCGCCGACCTTTTATCTAATAAATGCATCCCTTCCGTAAGTCGGGGCTTGGTGCACGATTAGCTCTAGAATTACTACGGTTATCCGAGTAGCAAATACCATCAAACAAACTATAATCCATTTAATGAGCCATTCGCAGCTTCACAACAATTAGTTCATACTTACACATGCATGGCTTAATCTTTGAGACAAGCATATGACTACGGGCAGATCAACCAGTAGCATTCTTCCCCGACGCGGCGCCTCGCATGACCCGCCTCCCTGGGCCCCCGCTCGGGGCCTTGGCCGGTCGCCAAGACGGGTGCGGCGTGTCGCTCATGCTAAGAGACGATGCGGTAGCTTGGACGATTGAGGCCAAGACCTCACGTCCATGCACAGCATTCCGCATCCGAGAGAACGGGCAGACTTTCGGGGCCGAGGCGCTGCTGCCACCGAGCGCGAGGCACGCCGGGAACACGGAAGCGCCAAGGCCCACCCCGCACCCGGGAAGGGCACAAGGCGGACGGGGAAACCAAAACCAGAAATTCCTTTTGCTACAGGCAACACAGATACCGAACTAACCTCAAGGCAACAGCTGCGCTTGGGGAAAGACCGAAGCGGACGGCCTTCGAGCAGTTCGCACGAGCACGAGCCTGCCGACCGACGCTCCAATCACCACTCACACGCCTGCCGCTCACTTGTTATGACCTTGCCGAAGGCCCCGCAGTTCAAGCAATTGCCGCTTGTCTACGGAAGCACCTGGGCAAGGCACAAGACCGCTTCCGACGCGAAAAGCAGCACACATTTACTTTTTTTTCCGCAAAAAACAAGGTCAGTTTCACTTCTGGCTACGATTTTGCCGAAGGCCCCCCGCATGCCCAAGCAATTGCCGCTGGGTCTACGGAAGCACCCGGCAAGGCTAAGCTGGGACCATCTGGGACGCGAAAAGCAGCACACATTTACTTTTTCCGCAAAAACAAGGTCGCTGAAAGTCGCTGAATGACGCCGAGCGAAGCCTCGACCGCGACATTCGGCTCGGACGCCCCAAAACCGGCGACCAAGGCCGAGCAGCAAGGCCAAGGCCAACAAAGGCCTCGGGCACCCACCACCCGACCTCCAGGCACCTCTCATCCCTTTACCCCCTAAAGAGGTCTTAGAGCTTTTTGATCTAGCAGCAATAGACACCCCCAATACTGAAATGATTCCCCACCCCCAAAAAAAAAAAATATATTGAATTTGGTCTGATTTTTTTGCATCATGGTCAAGAAAATATGAAGAATTTTTCAAGAGAAAGAAAAAAATGGAGTGCAAAAAGAGGTATTTTTAGCCGATCGCAGACGCAGTATTGTAAGGCCATTTCCCGCATGTAACCTCCCTTCGCGGCGAAATGACCAAAGGGAAGGCAGAGCGCCAGCGCCGCTGCACCATCGCCAGCACCAGCCCGCCGCTGGCTCCATCGCTGCTGCACACCAGCTGCTGCCACCATCGCCCGCTGCAGCAAAATAGCGCCGCGCACAAGGTAATGCACCATCGCTGCAGCAGCAAGCCAGCGCGCCGCACCATCAGCGCAGGGGAAAGTAAGCCAGCGCGCAGCACCATCGCTACAAGCGATACGCGAGATTGTGCGCAGCACCAGCGCGCAGTTAGCGCCAACGCTGTAGGCGCACCATCGCCGCAGCAAGCAAGCCAGCGCTGCTGGCACCATCGCTACGCAACAAGCCCAGCGCAGCACCATCGCCGCAACAAGGCCAGCTGCCGCTGCACCATCGCTGATAGCGATTGCGCTGCGATCTCATCACAGAAGGCCAACGCTGGTGGCACACCATCGCGCAGCAAGCAAGCCAGCCGCTACGGCATCATCGCTACGCAACAAGTAGCCAGCCGCCAAGGCACCATCGCTGACACAGATTGCGCTGGGCAGCACCATCGCTGCAGAAGCTAGCGCTAACGCGAGGCACCATCGCTGGCAGCAAGCCTCGCGCGCCGCACCATCGCTACGCTGACAGCGAGACGCGCAGCACCATCGGTGCAGCAGCAAGCCAGCGCGCAGCCAGCAGGCCAACGCGAGGCACCATCGCCGCAGCATGCGCGCCAGCTGAGGCACCATGGCGCGCACTAGCGCAAGCCTGCGCACCATCATCGCGCGCAGACAGCGAGATTACGCGCGCCACCATCGCCGCAGGCGCGGGCACCATCGCCGCAGCAAGCAAGCCAGCGCGCACCATCGCCGCTGCGAAGAATAAAGCCAGCGCCACGGCATTCATCGCACAAGAAGCAAGCCATCGCTGCACCATCGCTACCGCTGACAGCGATTGGCGCGCAGCACCATCGGGTGCAGCAAGCAAGCCAGCGCTGCAGCTAGCAGGCCAACGCTGCCGGTACCATCGCTCGCAGCATGCGCGCAAGCGCGAGCACCATCGCGCGCACCAAGCAAGCCTGCGCGCGGCACCATCGCGCGCGGATAGCGAGATTGCGCGCAGCACCATCGCGCGCAGCAAGCAAGCCAGCGCGCGCAGCGGCGCCAGCAAGGCACCATCGCGCGCAGCAAGCGCGCAAGCGCGAGCACCATCGC
>JAUJEM010000010.1:0-87478 GCA_030448935.1 Citrus cavaleriei
CATCTTTCTCTGTGATAAATTTCTCATAGCCTTTCTTCATGAGGGGATTCATCCATGAAAAAAATATGCCTAGCACAAACAAGGAACAGATATTGGATTAGTAAGCATATCAACAGTCAAATATGTAATTCGCTATTCTCAAGCTACAAATGGCCTGAGAATTATAATGATTAGATTGAGAAAGAGAAGGGAAAAAATGCCGTCAGGAATGATCCTAACCAAATCATCACTATAACTTAAGAAAATCAAAATATTTTGAGCAAATAATGGAAGTAAACCAAATTGATGCAATATAGTGAGTAACTGTAATTGTTGCTCAACAATGTGTTAATTCACCTTAGATCAAAGAAAGTAAAAATCACGTCATATGTAGCAAGATGTGCTCTTTGGTCACAGGAAGACCATCCATTACTAAACTGATACTTTTCCAAATGTTTCCTATTTTAAGGATAATTGTTATTGTCTTCCAAACATGTAATTCCATCTCTATGTTTCTAAATATTAGGTCCTATGAGGAAATACATTCATGAGACATACTGGAAAATATGTTGGCGTGTCTCTCAGGGCATATCTGCTCTCCCCCTGGAAGCTCTTCATATTCAGCATCGTCGACTAATTCTGTTCTCATTGGGGTGTAACCAGGATAAGGATCCAGATCAGGAACATACACGAGCAAGAGTAGACCAAACAAAGCCTTAAAAAAAAAAAAAAAACAACAGTCACATCTCAAGATTAAACTGGCAACCTAGCAATATAACTGTCAGTAAAACTAAAACAATAATGCACTACTTGCTTTCTTGGTTATATCATCCTGCATATCGTTTTGACAGAGTATTTTTCCATCTCTACACACCATGCCTCCAGCTAATTCTATACATCCTAATTACTGCCTGTCATTAATTAGACAACCATAAAGACAGGACATTCAAGCCTAGAGCACATCAAACCATTTGAGGGGATATATGAGCTAATTTATATACCCTCCCTCCAACCAAATTACGTAGCTTTAAATAAAACAGCAAGCACCGGTTGATATTACTTTACTAAAAAATACTTTTGGTTTGTGAGGACTTGCTAGACCATTCTTGGAGACATAGCATGCCTCTATCAAGGTCTGAGGATTCATTGAACAGCCTCAGGCGCTATATAACACTTCTAGTAGAGGGGAGTTCACCTACATGGTTGAGCCAACCACCAGGCAAAGTCCCAAAATTAACAGACTGTACATGAAATTATGATAAAATTAATAATAACAACCAACACTGCTAGAGAAGAAATATGAGACAAACCTGAACAAGGACCTCACTCATGTACAAATACAGTACAGAACTGCAGAAACAAGATGTAATCGTGAGTCTATCTTTCCCTACTGTATTTAATCCACAAGAATTAAAAATTTCTACTGCAGCAAAATAAATGACCATCCAGAAACTGAGGAGCAGAAAGAGAGAGAACAGAACTAGAGAACCAGCAAAAGTCAAAACCTGTTGTAAAAGTTCTTCACTGACAGAACGAGGTTGACCATCACAGCATCCCCTACCAAAGTATAAATCACTCCAAACCTGACAAACCATCGGAATTCACGAATGTAGACTTTTGTTTCTACAAAAATCATAACCAGCATAGAGCACCAACAAAGAGCCTCAATAATCAGGGACAAAATCTGCCGTAAAACAAAGAAATTAAGAAATTCTGGAAATGGACATCGCAGTCTTCAAATAATCATGACTGCAAAGTAAAACAATTGATAACAAACAAACAGATCGACAGACAAAATTTTAATTGAGGAACAATAGAATGCAGGTAGCTACGTCACTCAGGGCAAGCATTAGTGCAAGTATAAACACTATGAAATTCATAGAATCAGTTTTATCTGTCCCAATTTTCCCTGCAAGGTTCAACACTATTTTGCAAATACTGTCAATCCAAAGACAGAGATACTGCCTAATAAATATCAAAAATACAAGGACTAATTGATTTTATACACCCAAAACAACTCATTCTTTCCTGCTTGGTTGGATATGCATCTTTTTCTTCAGAAACGGAAACAGAGAGATCATCTGGAAAGCATGCTAGTGATATATTTGAATGATGTTTAAATGCTGGTAAGTAAATATGACATGGGATTGATGCTGAAAATTCAATTTAAATGAAAAACTATAAAAAAAAATACACATTTGAAGTGCAAATCCATCTTTCAAAAAATTTCAAGCAACTAGGTACAACGACTAAAATTAAAACTAAGCAAAATTCATTCACCAAAGAGATGAGGAAGGACGAGAGTAGATGCTATTTTTTTCAGACTGACAAGTAAATTCTATTTGAAAGAAATATTGGAGCCATTTGGTTTCTCTCCATTGTACATAAGAGATATACCCTTATACGCAACACTGTTCTCCATTCAAGTTGACAGGGAGGCATATCAAACATGATAATAAATAGGGAGACAAGATATGACATTAAAGAAAGTAAAAACTGATATCACAACAAGTAATTAACTATTATAAACCCGAGAATCTACCTCAAATGGAGCCAGACCAGACTGTCCATCCAAATCCAGAGCCGATATACCCATGATCAATTGAAACAAAGGCTCAGCAGTACAATAAGCAGCCAGAAACCCCAACATGTAATTATAGAGTTTCGACTTCAAACAAAACCTTTGGACTTTAAAATCTTTCTTGATCAACCATATTCTGTAGAAACACAGGCCCATAAGAATCAAATGGGAAACGGAGACCACCAAAGAATCAGTGGCACAAGGTGTGTATGCACCAAAGGCATTGTCCACAACCTTTGTCCACAACCCATTTGCCACCGGTCGACAATACCAATCCAACGGCTTGAAAGCCATGATCTTTGTCACTTTCCTATCACTACAATTCACCAACTATGCATAATCCAGTACCCTCTCAATTCTTCTTTGCAACAAAATTGAGTTGACTTTCTAAAGTACAGTCTCTGCGACAAAACAAGCCCATGTTTAGTATCAACAGCTTTGAAAACTAACATACATCAACAGCGTTAAAAACTAACATACAATTTAAAAGAAACCGGAAATAGAAAATTTATATAGGGAAAAAATACAAAGCATCCGTATGTATAACTATAAGTTATTCCTGTCATATGTGTTCTGTTGAACAATCTTCTAAAAAAAGATTGCAAATTTGGAGAAAAAAATGAAAAGGATAGAATTTTTGGGGGGAAGGGAGGAGAACCAATTTAGTTAAAACAATCAGCTGTCATGACAGAAAGCATTTTCACTGAAAAATTTTATCTGGAAGAAAATTGATTTTTTTTTTTAATTTTCAATCAGTGACGTTATCAACAAGGCCAGAGCATTGATCTTTTTCCCATTTCCTGAAAGAAATTTTCCCAGCAACCAAACACTAGAGTTTAAAACCAAAGGATATAAAACAGTTCTCCCTTGGCCTTGTTTACAATCCATAAAATAAAACTAAAATACCATGAAAAAAAAAGGTGTCAAAATCTACATACATTAAGGACTATCACATAGTCCAAACCCTGAAAAAGAAGATTTGGAGAAATGAAAAACGCTAACAGCACCTCTAAAACAAGTTATACTTCTTTTGTTTTTTCTTGCATCTCAGACACCAATAACAAAGACAAAAGATACGGAATCCAACTCATTTGGATCCAAATTACTAAAAGCTGAAAAGGGCAATAACATTTTGTAATGTAAAAGAAAACCCAAAATCATTTTCTTGAATGGTGACACAAAACGGCTCCTTTATTAGTGTTTCGTTACCTTTTGGATCAAAGAAGAATGAGGGCGATTTACTTCTCTCTCTTGGTCTGTAGTCTTTTGTGTCTAACACTTCTAATATAATAACCAAACCAAAATAGTTACAAAATGACAGTGCGTCACCGCTTACGATGAATTTTAAAAAAGAAAAATTTTTTTTAATATTTTGATGGAAAATGCTTAGTGTTACAGGCTTAACAATGGGGTGAAGGGTAGTTTCGGTATTGTGTTGTGAACGGTAGTCGGTAGGCAAGGTGAGCCGTGAGGAGCTGATTTGTCGACAATATTCAGTGACAAAAAATGCAGCACTGATTTGGCAGCATCGCAATCACTAAATAAATCGTTCAGCTTTTTACTATTATTATTATATTATGATTGATAATTGTTTATTATTATTATTATTATTATTTTGAAGAAAGTTTCGGTTTTACTTTTGAAGAAAGGCAAACAGAAAGTGGAAGTAATGATGTGTTTTGTAAAGAAAAGATTTTCAATTTCGCTATAAAAATTAGAGTTTATTTTAAGAAAAATATTTTAGAAAGTTTTTCAATTATGTTTGCAAGTATTATGGACAATTTATTTATATTAAAATCGAGGTACCGAGTATTAAAAAAAAAAAAAGAGAAAACATGAGCAATCAAAGAGTTAAATACTGTATGAGGCTTACAATAATCAGTTGTTAACCCTTTTCTTATTGATCGCTCTTACACTAGGTTCAAAAAATATGGGTTTATATGGTTATTGAAATAGAAGGAAATCAAGAATCACTCTAATGTGACTTTTTGTTTTTGATGTTGTGAAACAAGCAATTCCATTTATTTGGGAAGAAGAAACATTGCCTTTGTATACTGTTATGGTCAAACTTGGTAGTCTATTTTCAGCACAATCAATACTAATTGAAACCACACGACCTTGTCAAATTGAAAAAAAAAAAAAAAGTGGAATATTTGGTAAGATTGGTAGCAATTGACTAGCTGGGAATAGTCTTTATTCAATCAACTATTAAATTATACTTATTTCAAGGTCGGTAATTAATGTTAACTTGCTAGTTAATTAAATAGCAAGTAATGACATCAAATGATGATTCTGAGGTATCATGTTACTCATACAATAAGTAATGATATCATGACATGTGTGTATTTATTTTGAACCACTATCATGCAAGTGGTGATTGTATTAAATTCAATTACACACGCCATGCATACATCAATTGGTTGCAGTACATCTGAGGTATTTTAAAATTTCTCAATGTTTAAACATAAATTTAGAAGTTTCGAGAAGACTAATAAGAAAAGAGAAATTATGTAAATATTATCATTCGTGGCTAAAATTTACTTTTCTTTGTTTTTGTTTTTTATGGAGGCAGCATGCGGCATTTGAAAAATACATTTTCTTTTATACACTAAATTATTACAACAGTAAGATTATTTGAACCCCATTTAAATATTCATTACACTAATTCTTTAATTAAATTTTATAGTACAAAAAAAAAACTCAAATAAAATTACTTTTCAATCCTTATGACTTTCTAGCATCTCTCCAATCACAATTGCAAAGCTTGCATCTTCACCGAAGACTGCTACTCAAAAGGTAGGTTTCAATTTTATAAACGAAATTAATGTTTTATCGAAGTGGGTTTCCTCGAAGTCGTTTTTCTCGTTCTGAATCCGTCCGAGCCTCTTTGCTATGGCCGCACAACATGGGCAAGCCATCCATACTTGACTTTTCAAACTTAACCTGGAAGCCATAACTTTTGGAAAGACTTTATGACGAAATTTCAAAAAGAAGCGATGACTTTTATATATTAGTATCCCGTTTGATTTGGTTTACTCTTCAATACGTTAATGAAGACACAGGTAGGGATGTCCTTGAAATTAAGACGTTCTTACAAGAAAATTATGATTTTAAAATTTTTGTAATGGGTGTGATGAGAAATTAGGTGTAGATTGTATTTTGATGATTCAAGCAGTCTCACCTATATTACAATTAAGTTTTACTGATATTTATAACTAAAAATCTATCAAAACTAACTTTAACAATTTATTATGACACCGTCTAAATTTTTACCCTTAATTAATATATACTAGAGGAATGTATGTTCCACCTATATTAATGAGAGAGAAATTTATATCCACCCAATTAAATTAGTAAAAGAAAATAAATCCCAACAATTCTCTGGCCCATTTGCAATTTGCATGTGCATGGCAATTTCTCAAAAAGACAGTGGTTATAATGGGACGAGTTAAGTATTTAATATGAGGACTCGGCTAAGATGCTAAAGCTTTATTTAGATATAATTTGAATAATAACAATAAACGAACTAAAGGAGTAAATAATAAACTATAACATCGTATAGTATTAAAGTGTTGATTAATTTTGTTTTTTTCTCTTGCATTGTACGATGCAATAGTTAAATTATATATCTTCTTTCTGTTTGAATATCACTACTCCACTTTTAATATGTCTCGGAAGCCGAGAGTAATAGTGTATTAAAAGTTCCAAATTATTGGGTACATTCCAACACTAGTAAAAAGTTTTTTTTTTTTTTTTTGAGGTTACACACTAAATTCTTTGTATTGCCTGAGATATTTATAAATATTTACAATTGTTATCACAATAGTACACTGATATTTACAATCAAATATACCTAACTGGGACTTATATATAATTACATTAAATTCTATAAAATACATGCTCAGATAAATTGCCCTTACAGACGATGAATGCCCCTACTTCACTTGCATTTCGCAAGAAATAATAAGTTATAAATATTTTAGCCCCCACAATGCTTTTGTGGGAAGCTTGCTATGAGAGCCCACCACTTCGACTAAGGCCAAAGTGGCACACTAGTAAAAAGTTACAAATATCATCAGGTGCATTGTGGGGGCTTGAAGCGTGAGGGCAGCAGCCCACCACTTCGACCAAGGCCGAAGTGGCACACTAGTAAAAAGTTACAAATATCATCAGGTGAGGTGTGAATGAGTGAATCTTATAATAATACGTACTAGATGAGACATTGGTGGATGTGTGTGGATCCAAACATCCCGTGAGTTGAGATTCCAAAAGAAAAAGAAAGGAAAAATGTAAGAAATTGACTAAGAATTGATTTGACTATTATACTATATTAATAAATTCATTTAACCTCACAACTTTCTATTCCAATTTTCTTAAAAAAAAAAGACCGAAAGAGAAGCAACTTTTATTTATTCTTTAATCATATAAATAAATAATAATACACGAAAGAGGTGATTGCCATTGAGAATCCGAATCCGAAGGGGGGTATCTTACTTGTTATTCTTAATTGGCAACACGAGAGAGAGGGAGAGATGGATATACTCATAGGGAGGGATCGGGACAAAATTGAAAAAGTAAACTTTGTCCATTGTCTTGTTTGGTAATTGAAAGGTTCTCATTTTGCTCATTCTTATCATCATCAAAAAGGGGATGAACATAGAGTTTAAATATACAATAATTGAACACATATGCATCACAGGTCTATTGATCAATTTGTTGACTGTTCAAGGCTTTTAGATATATAAGCTACTAATTATTTGCATATAACAATTATATTCTTATAATAGATTTAATTTCATATAATATATAAAATAATTGGTTTTGATGTTACGGAAATTGCGAATGTCTTTGTACAATGTACTTGTTGATGAAATTATTTTATATTCATCTAAAGTTTATGCTAATAATTTTTATTGATCAGTATGTGACGTATTGGGATTGGGCATGATTGACCAATGTATAATTCTGATTTGTACACATTTAATAAAGTTGATCGGCTCTCTCTAATCGCCCTGAAAAGTCTACCAGTCGACTATGGACGAAAGACTGAAGATTAATTAATCAACTTGCCAAGAGACACGACGCTGTCAAAGACACGATTGAGTTGTTACTATTGACTTAATGTAATTGTAACCTTGCGTTGTTGTTGCGTAATTGGTGAAGTGGCACTGCTTGACGAACCAAATGTTGCCTTAATTAAATGTTAATCATAAGCCGTGGCATGAAGTTTACCTTTCTAAAATTTTGAACGAGAGTTATCATATGATTTTATTTTGGCATAAATTTTTTACCAAGTAATGTACACGTGTTTGTATAAAAACCACTTAATGTCCCACGTATCGATTATGTTTTAAATTGTATATGACTTATCGTACATATTTTCATTCTAGGATCAAAATTTTATGGTTTTTTGGTACGTAATATTGTTAATGTTAACGTTATAGAGAACATGTTGGTTAATTTTTATAATGGCATGTCAGGTTTTTATGCCCTCTGCCTCCCATTTCAATGATGATTGATAGATAGTTGATATACCCAATTGTTGGAGAAAAATCAATTTTTAAAATTTTATAAAAACTTTTAGGATCGCTCTCATACAATATATAAGAATATGTAATCTAGAAATCGTACCTTGAAAATCCGATTTGACTTTTTTTATTTGAAGTGATTTAGGCTCCCAGGATCGCGATCCGTCACCACCACTCACTGATTAGATCGCGATCTGTCACCACCACGCTTGTTAGATCGAACCGTCACCGATAATCTTCCGGAGTTATGACTCGGGTTTGATCTGACTGACGATGTGGACGCCTTTATCACCACTAAAGCACCAGTATGAGAAAATTTTTCTCTCAAAATTAGAGAGAAAAATCTTTTTCTCTGATCTGTATAAAATGACTGCTCTTTTTTTTCTTTAGAAAAAATAAGCTTTTGTATATCCCCTTTAGTGAAACCCTTAGGCTCCAAATAATAAAAATCAAAAGTCACGATTACTTGTTTTTTCTATAGGAGACCCACCTTGTAAAATAACATAAGGCCCCTTACACACAAGCTAATTAAATAGAGCCTCCCACTAAATGATATATTTAGGCTTTTGACTCAAATAGCTAGTTATCTTGCTTATTAATCCAGTAGTGGTGTAGTCAATTAAATGAGCTAACCCGGGGATCATTTGGGAACATACAATAGTGGCTACAATAATTAGGCATGTAATTAAACTAGCTCAATTATTTAATTATAAATCTACTCCACTAAAAGATTGGAACTGACCTCCATAATTGTATGCTCGAATAATAATTCGTCACAAGCCACATTGATTTCTTTACTGCATAATCTTTTGTACGACATCGTTAATTAAATCGATATCTCAATTGTCCAATTGATTTAATTACATCTTATTCCTTGATACTTACTGGTTTTCTCTAATGATCATTTTCAACATACTAAATATGTTGACACACTCTAACCAGAGAATTTTATGATCAAGTGCCGAAAACCCATCAAGAGATGTGTTATACAAATTCTATATTGTTAATCTATAACTCTAATACTCATAATTGCTCCCACCAAGATACTGGGTAATCTTGACCACAATTGTGCGTCGTGCCCATTGGTAACTCAAATGGAATAACAATTACAATCATAAAATCATAATTAACTCAAGATTAAGATTACAGTAAAATCAATGCCTATGGGATTTAATAAGTCTGCTAGTTATTTCAATGTTAATTAAATCTCATATGTGATCAAACTCAATGTAGTCAAACTACATCAGTAAATTCATATATGATTAAGACAAATTATTCAATGAATTTACTGATAGTCTAAAACATAAATAAATGCCCAACTCTATTTATCAATCATAACTAAATTTATTTAATCAGAAGATAACTTATATTTATATCTTCTGTGAATCTATATGATGATCACATAAATACATATAATATGATTAAACGGACCTTATTCAATATATATTTATGCAATTGAAAATATCTCAAATATATTACTAATCAGAAAATAAATTAATATGCTTTAAAAGAGCATATAATCCCAACACCAACTTCATTAAATTGTTTGTTTGTCTATTGAATTTGCGTAATTAGGAGGGTTGATTTGTTTATTGTTTTTTTTTTTTGGTTAGTTCTTATTGAATGTTCATATAAACTTGCAAGGAAGGCAAAGGGTGTTATTGTGTTCAAATCCCTCTTTGTTAATTGTTTATTGAAAAGGTTTAACTTTTTTAATTCTTATTTTTATGGGATTCCAAATTGCTTTGTGTAATTTATCTATGGATTTATATTTTCAAATGTATACGTGTTCTTATAACTTTTTCAAATTGTTTTTATCCATCCTCCTTATAAATCAAATTTTGTCTTATACCGAATTTCTTTAAAATCTTACCAAATCAGAACTTCATTTAATTACTTAAATCATGCCAACTAATCCAACATTAGGAACTACAACCCCATGGAATCTTTAAGCTTTTTATACATATCTTTAATTTAAAAAGAAAAAAAATTCTGTCGTGTAATATCAACTGCCAAACAAACCGTAAAATCAAACGTATTATTTACTTGATGAGTATATTTATTACGCACAAATGGATCTACACATCTATATTTCATTTCAATTAACATCTCATTAACCCCCCAAAAAAAAAAAAAAATATCGCCTCCCAATTTCCTTCTTTAGTGAAACTTATGATAGTGTGCTCTGCTTATGAAGTCGTGAAGTGCTGAATAATCTCATCTAAGACAGATCGCGGGTTGAGTGGTTGTCCAAATTTGGTCCTTTTCTTTCCTATTACGTGGTTGTAACGGAAATCATGCGTGGGGTCCATTATTGTCACAAACAAAACAAAACAAAACATCAACGATGCGATTCGTTTTAGCCGAAGAAAAAGGGCAAAAACTGTATCTGCCGTCAGCAAATTCTACGCGTGCTGCATCACGAAGAAAATGGCATGCGACAAATATCTTGCATGCGTGGGCGTACTCATTGGACATAATTACCCACCGTGTACTTATCTAGTGATTTATTTTTCTTTATGGGAAAAATGGTCATAACTATAACGAGTGCCTGTAGTTTCATAATAAGATGACATTATTCAACACTTTTAATATCCATCATCGACACACGTACGTAACTACATATTCTTGGAATTGATCGGCACACATCCACTACCAGCCACATGATAAATAACCATTCCCAAAAATTTTCGTGTCGCCCACCTGCACCCGACGCGAAGCTCTTCCCCTTTTTCCTTGTTTGGTTTGGAAGTCTGGGCCTAGTTCTTTGTTGAGAACATATAACAAGGATTAATTATTTACATTGTGACGAGCCTTGCTCTGATTCGCCCAAAAAAAGCCTGGGCCAGCCCAGCCCGCATATTTTAAGGACAGGGGCTCAAAATTTTAGGGCCCGTACGTTGTGGGCCTCGTGTAAAAAGCCCGGGCTTTATTATATATAAAATAAAAAAAATTCAAAGGAAAAGAAAAAATCAAAATCAAAAGCGAAAACAGTGAAGCCCGTTCCCCCTAGCCCAGAAAGCAATAACCCTAAGTTGAAGTGTTAAACAAAACAAATAAAACAAACACCAGCCGCGTACCGCCCAACCGTGCATCAAACAGCCGACACCAGCCACACCGGCACACCTTCAGTCGTCGCTGCCTCACTCACAGCCATCATCACTGTCGACCGTCGCAAGCCCAGCACTGCAGCTGCCGGCAGGCAACCACGCGAGTCGCGACGAACCTAGCACCAGCAGCGGCTGCAGCGCGACGCACGGACGCCAGCAGCAATGAACCCACTCTAAGCCTTGCATCCAGCGTAGTAGCATACCCACGTGATCTATTGATCTTTGAGGTAGAAATAATCAGCGCCAGTTTCTATTTTTTTCCTTGTAGAAAAAAATATAATTTATGTATTAATTTTGAATATATATATATATATATATATACACACACACACATATTAATGTGATTATAAAGTTGCAATTATTCGTTTCCTTGTTTATTTATTTTGGGCAAAGTTACAATTTGCTTGTTTATTTCTTTTCTCATTGATTAGGAAGCATCTCTGCATATGTGTCGATTTTTAAATTGCATTACATGCTTATGCATTCAGATTCTCAACAAATTTGAAATTGTAACATTTATAATTTAACAGAATAAGAAAGCTTTGCTGGCATAATCTTTCTAGCTAAATCATTCTAAAAGCATTATTTATGGTTTATTATGTTGTATTAAAAGTATTTTGTATGTTGGATAATCATGTTTTGCATAATCATTTATAATTTAAGTTTTTTTTCCCTAAGTTTATAGTTTTATTAAAAATTTATATAAAAAACATATAAGCCCAGGCCCAGCCCGCTCATAACTGGATGGATCTGTGGGCTTGGGCCTGGGCCCTAGATTCGCCTTCCACGACTACAACAAACTCGAAGGATCTCAAATTCAGACTTCAGAGTCTTATTGGGATGGTTATCTTGCTTGACCACAAAAAGAGGGGACCGAATATCTGTTTGTTTCTAGAGAAAATTAGGTGAAATGATTCTTCTATGGGTTTTAGGAATCGGAAATTTGTTTATTTGCTCAGATATTTGAGGTTTCTTGTTGATTTTAAAGAATATTTACTTGATGAATTAGAAGCTGTTAGCTACAACTTGTTGGTAATGTTTGCATATAGATATATTATGAACTTATATTGATTTTTTTGTTTGTTTATGATATTCCTAATTTAACACCCAATTCTTGTATTCTAGATTTCTTGCATATGTTTTGTATTATTATTGCTAATTAGCGATAGCATCTGTTTAAAAGTTTATAGGCACGGTCTGAAAAAAACAAGTATTGTGCTTTTTATTGATTGTTGTTACTGAGCTAGTACGATAAATAACAAGTGATGTTGTATGTTATCTTGCTCGGTTCTGTGATACTTATGATAATGTGCTCTGCTTGTTGTAAACCAGATAATAGAAGGAGTTTCAGTGCTTTAATACATTGACCGTGCTGAGCCATTATTCTACAATGTTAGGAATGACAGAGGAAGAAGTTAACCGTTGCCAGATTCAAGAATGGTACCCAAAATTTAAATCTGTGTCCATAAGAACCCTGATTCATGAGCTTCCAGAATATTTTGTGGAGTACCTTCTTGATGATTCTGGGCCCTTTCTCCTTCCCGCTTCCGTTTCAAATGATGACGCGCTGCCGAATAGAATCCACAATGCTTTTGAAGAAGAGGACTATCAGGTCTCTGAAGGATCTGGAGATGAAGCAGAACCTTCATCTCCTCCATCTTTTCCAGAACTAGAATTAAAGATCAAGGAATCTATTGAATCCCTTGGGGGTGCAGTTTTCCCTAAGCTGAATTGGAGTGCACCAAAAGATGCCGCTTGGATCAGCACTTCTGGGACCCTTCGATGCACTTCATTCTGTGAGATCGCACTCTTACTACGGTCATCTGATTCCTTGGTTCATGATTTGTGTCATGCATATGATTCATGCAATGATAAGACCTTGACAAGACCACCAAGTTTCTTCCTCGCCCTCCGCAAGTGGTATCCATCCTTACGACCAGAGATGGAGTTCCGATGTTTCGTACGTGGTCGGTGCCTAGTTGGAATTTCCCAGCGAGAGGTCACGATGTGTTATCCTGCTCTATCTGAGAAGAAAATTGATATTAAAGTGTTGATCCAAGAACTTTTTGACAGCAATGTGAGACAAGAATTTGAGTCAGAAAATTACACATTTGATGTTTATGTCACGAAGGATGAGCGGGTTAAGATTTTGGATTTCAATCCGTGGGGTGCTTTTACCTTGCCTCTGCTTTTTGCCTGGGAGGAATTGCAGCAGAACGTTGGGGAAGAAGGGGATGATGTGGAATTTAGAATTGTGGAGAGCCAATGTGCTGTTAGGCCAGGTCTGAAGACAGCCGTCCCTTATGATTACTTAGATACTAAGCCAGGGAGTGGTTGGGATCAGTTTTTTAGGAATGCTGATGATGAGTTGCAGCGACAGACTCGGTCACCTGAAGCAGGAGCTTGAGAATCCTTTCTTTTTTTGGTGGATAATGAGTTTTATTTTCAGTTTATTGCTTTTAACAATAAACTGCACTTGCCAAATTTACTTCCGTAAGAGGAAACCTTTTGCGGTTGTGGCAGCATTTCGTCTCATCTTGTTCATTCTTTTTCTTTTTTCATGGTTGGGTACTTGAGTTTATGGTAAACTGTCTAGTGATATGTTAAAGTGATTGTGCTAACACTAGTAAGTAGTAATGCTCTATTCTTTTAAATGCTCGGCAAACTATAGCAGATAGGATTTTCAGATGCCAGTGACAGGTATTAAAAACTGAGATCTATACACCCACAAAGCTTCAAAATGATATTGAGAATATGTGCTCATGCCTCATGAAATTGTTCACCTTTATGGTAAATCATAAGATCCTTCCCCCGAAAAAAAAAAGGAAAAATAAGGGAAAGAGGAGAAACATGGGATTCAAAATCCGGGGTATAAAATCATGTCAAAATATGAGGGGAAACAGGCAGACGAGAAAGATGTAGAGGCTCCCTAATGGACATAAAAGCATCTTCGTGTGCCAATAGATAGAACGGTGTATACATTTTTGTAGCTTAATTAAACTTTTGAAATCAACCGTACTTGGCTCTAGAAAAAATACCAAGATTTTCAGAGAGGTGTAATGATATTTGCAATTATGGTTATAAGTAACGACAAAAAGTGCTTGACAATTCGTACTCTAGAGTCTAGTTCACAAGTGATGCATGTCCAACATCCCTATCGTCCTGCTTAGACTCCTACTCTTGGCCGATACATGCCTTCTGTGATCAATAAGGGACATTTTCCATTGCCATTTTACATTGTCAAAAATGAAAAACGTGCACAATCCACGCAAGCCACTAGGGGTCCAAGAAAGTCTATAACATTAGATGAAACAAAAAATGTGATAAATTTCACTTTATGCGATGCCCCCATACAACCCGCCGCCGGTCCTAACTCCCCACACACTCCAAGGCCACAAGAGATATGTCTGAAGATGTTACAAGATAAGGAAACAAAGGCAATAAATAAAAGAACCAAAAAAATACTTGAATTTTGGACACTTTATCAATGCAACCTCGTAAGCTCCTCAACTCTCTTACAAAGCTCCTCCACAGAAACATTCATTGTCTTAGAAATCTCATCCATTCGGCTTCGGCTGAGATCAAGAAATGACTCTATTAAATCACCATCCAGGAAATTCTTAGCATCTACAGTTTTCTTCTCGTTGTTAAAGGACCTCCATTGCTCATGATTCAACCCTCCAACTCCCTTGATCACCTTCCTCAAGTTTGTCTGGAGCTTCTCCAAGAATAGATATTGCTCGTGTGGAAGTGACGCAATAACCCCAATGACCCCATTAACAGTTCCAAAAATGACAGTTGGGATCTGGCCCACATCAGAGTCCGGCAAGCGCATAACAAGGGATCCATGGCGAAACCGATTGACAAATTCTCCAAGGTGGTATTCGCCAACCACCTCAAGACGACCTCGTTCCTCATCTGTGGCACCTTCACTATTTTTCCGCACTGTGAAGAGGTTAAAGTTGTTTTCAGCACCTAGGTAGATATCGTCATCAAGAATTTCAACAGCTGACATCCAATTTGCATTGTAGTCACGGGCTCGCTCTTCGATAGCACCTTCCTCATGCTGAAAACAAATGAAAGGAAATAAAATTTCCATGCACAGAAGATAAACAACCGCCTTTAAAGTCAATGGAAGCACTGAGTGCAAAACAATAAACAACCTCATACATTGGCATTCAGCGAGAAATTATAGATAGTACATATATTTGAGGGCTAACAATTTACCTTATAGATCAACAGAGAAATTGATTTCATCAGATCACCAACAACAATGAAATCTCCACGAGTTTGTACATAGAGGGCAAGTATGTGACCATGATGTCCGCACTCAGATTGCAGCTCACGTGTACCATCATCCCGGAGCATCCACTTGTACAACTGAATTTTTTGATTGATGGCAGCAAGTAATTTGCCGTTGAAGGCATTCAAAGAGTAAACAGCTCCCTTGGTTTCCTTCTCTGCAATTAGTTGTAATTTTCCATCTTCCACAATAAAAACCAATATCCTGCCCTGCAATGTTGATTGGGAAGAAGAGAAATGCAAGTAAGAAATTAGCGGTCTTCACAATTTCAGTTCTCAACCTGAAAATAAAAGACAACTGCATCAAATGTCATCTTTACCTTTGTTGGCTCATTTTCTTCTGGTAGAACATATGCAGTACCAACACAGTAGTAAACGTTACTATCATCAGAGAAAGAACAACTGAGTATGGAGCAGCCATACTCAAAAGTGTCAAGTGGGTAAGTTGATATGAACTCAAATGTTTGGTCATCTAACAAACGAACAAAGTGCATTTCAGATTCTTCTGCACATGACTGGTTTTTCAAACTACAGATGGCAAAAGTCCGGGACTGTTCCTGATGGCAGATACGCCGTGGATGCTCCCCAAGTGGTATAGAGCGGATGTGAAGCTTCTGGATGTCATCAATTGTGCCAATAGTAAGCTCGCCTTCTTTTGCAATTGCAAGGCTGCAGATAAAAAACAACTAGTTAATGGCTCTAAACTGATCATTACACAGGATATAACTAAAACAAAGTAAGGAGATCAAGGTTGTTTACCAAAATAACTTAAACTTGCTAAGCACGTCATAAATTAACACTATCCCAGCACACACATTATTAAGATAACGCTCTCGTCTTACCTCACAGTTGCAAGTTATTGCAAATGAATTTCATAGACTTTTGGAGTGGTATGAGAATATTTGCTCGGTAAAATTATGAATTTCATAATTTCTCGTCTTACCCAAATCTTTTTGCTTTAAACTATTTTTCTTAAAATGAATAATTGTATTCAACAATTAACACCCCAGTGGTGTCACACTAAATTATCCATAAATAACAGAGAAAATGATAAGTCATTCTACACAGCTCAGATAATGAAGGTGTACCTGTCTGGAAAAGCAGCAGAGTTGAAAGGGCACATATGACTAACTTCTTTCAAATTTACATTACTATAAAGCAGCTTCTTGTTACTGCTATAAATTACAGTTGGCCTATCAGATGCAGCGAATACATGTGTGGTATTCTTGGATGAGAAGGTACGGAGAGTTATGGGCTGGGTCCCAAGAGAAACCTTCTTCCTATCTGTCAACTCACCGGTTTTCATGTTCAATAGAAAGTTTAAGAGATGGCCATCCCCAAGTGCACATAACAAGTAAGAAATCTGAAAAGAAATAAGCAGAAGAGTTATTCATAGGGGGGAAAAAAAGAAAGAATAAAATGACACACACATTTGCTCAGTATCCTTCTATACTAAAAGAATTAATCTAAAATGGGCCCATAGTTCTATCACGAATTGATTTCATCAGAGACATTTAACATTTTAATGTTATACACGGCGACTATTCTTGCAAGTGCCACACATAAAATTATGCTCCTCAAACTGGATTGCAAGTAAATCAACAAAGTTGAAGCAGAAGCAAAAGCATACCCCTTCAAAGGCACAAAGAAGAACCGACCGAGGTATGATTTCTCCTCCCAAATGCTCCTTAGTGATGAGATTCAGGTCAGGGAGTGAAAATATCCTAACACTAATATCTGTCCACATTCCAACTGCAGCTATCTGACTATAGCTAGGATTTTCACCAATGGGATTAATGTCAAGGCATGAAATCTCGTACTCCAGCTGTGCATGCTTTACTTCTGTCAATATTCCGTCACCAATTTCTAAATAAACTAAATGTCCACCGCCAGTTGCTAGTAAAACCTGTCATAAAATAGTACAAAAATTACACCATTAACTGAAACTAGAACACGCCAAACTGGAAGTTAAAGCAGAATACCAAGAGGTCACTTAAAATATTCAAGCTCACCAAAAGTCATCAGAACAGATGTAAAAATATTAAATACAAGAGAGAGATGGAAATGAGTTTCTGTGCCTGATTTATTTTGGATGACCACACCCCTACAAGCAACAGATAAAAACTATGATCTACAACCACAACACTAGCTTATAAAGCAGTTTGTTTCTTATCCACTCAGGCTGTATGCAAATTCATTTTTAAGGTCCGGTTTGCCATTAAAAGAAACAACAGTCAGGCTGCACGCAACTCCATTTCTAAGGTGAGGCTTGCCATTAAAAGAAGCAACTGAGTAAAGAATTAAGAATGCAAAGACCACACTTGACTCTGAGTAGGCAGAACCAGGCATAGTATGGGATGGGAAACAACCTGGCTTGCATTTGCAGTTGCAACATTAACTGAATAACCGGGCGGAGATTTCCATTCATTTCTCAGCTCCCTGGATGTAGAACTGACAAGTCTTACAGAGCCTGAAGTTACCTGTCACAGAAGTTTGATCCGTTAGAGCATAAAAAGTAAGAAACTTATTCTCATTTATTACATACACAAGTACATACATTATAAACCTGAAGAAACAAGCAAATTGAAGAAGAAATGGTTGCAACAAAATGACTCAAGTCACTTTTATCAGCTTCAGATATTCACTTCTTTTAAATGGAACAGACATATCATGATTAGCTGCTGTTTCTCAAAACAAGACCTTGAAATCATAAATAGAACATAATTAATTACTAATGCCTACCATCGCATCATCCATCATAAAGAGTAAAGTCGATGACTTCATGGAAAATCTATTTAACCTCAAATGAATACATCAGTTTAGGTCAAATTTACAGATAAAAATTAGTGAGTGTGTGAACATATATGCCCCAAAGAGTAAACATAAGTGCATCTCTTTGGGCATTTATCACAAAACAAGCTACCTTCCCCCCACCCCTCTTTCTTTCTCTATTCAACTCAACTGGGAAGAGGTTGTAAATAAGTCTGGCTGGTTGAATTTGTTTCAGTGGTCTACATACTTGCTTACAGTCTATGGTCAATTTCGGGTTTACACATTAAAAGCTGTACAATTTTATTTCTCCTTACAGGACAGTTCTTGTCGACTAGTCGACAGCTGATATATTTTTGCACTTTGTTTAAATCATCAGCATACATTTTCTTGTTTCTGTTTCTTTACTTGTTTTAAAAGAGTAGATACAATAAGAAAACCTACTTGCACAAGTTGATTGTAGATAGCATCATGGCAAAACAAAGTCTGCGTTTGAGAACAGAAACCCTCTATCTCAGTTTCTTCAAGCTCATCCTCAAGATTCATTGCCAAAATTCGTGTCTCGCTGATAAAACTAACCACCAAGAAGGTATCAAATGGATCATCTGTAGATGATCTTAGTGACCACATTCCTTTAATACCTTGCAATTCCACTGATGCCTACAATGTCGCATATGTGCACCAAAAGTGAGTTTCATGAAATTGTACAAGTACTTAACAGACTTGCAGGGACGAAAGGGAAAAAATAAATCATACCTGCCCACTAATTCAAAATTGCAGGGACAAAAGGAAAAAATAAATCATACCTGCTCATTAATTCCAATTCCATTTCGAACTATACGGAGAGAACCATCCTTGTAAGCTCCAGAGCAGGTTACAACCTGACCTTGGCCTTGCCTCTCAAGGTCAACCACACAGAAGTCGACAATTGGCCCCAAATTGACATATCTTTCCAAAACTTCAACATATGAACCTTTTGCATCGGGTTGTAGATTTAGTTTTATAAGCTGTTTTGGCAACACATAGAATGTCAACATTCGTTATCACAAATTATCTTAAAAATTCAGCTATTACTTTTAACTTACAACCATAAACACAACATGGACAACTTTTTTTCATCTTATTTATTCCTTCAAGTTGAAAACATCAAAACACACAGCAAAGAATGATAGGAGGGATCATCCCTATTTTCTTGAGTGAAGGTATTAAGAAAGATGGATATCTCATGAATAACTCTGGCTGTTGCATCTATAAGGTGAAGTTTCACCAACTATTTCTGGGATTACCCATGGCATCTCTAAATTCAGATATTATAAGAGAAGCACCTGATATGTCAGTGGCCATGCATGTGCATAATTAAAATTAAGTTTTCCGAATATTGAATTGGGTAGTAAGTGGAATAAAAGGTTAAAGAACAAGGAACAATGGATTGAGGTAGTTTGAAAAAATAAGTTTTATTACTTTGATTAACAAATTACTCCAGAAAATTCACTATTAATTAGTTATTCTGTAAGAACTATAGATTTCAATGGTCAGGGACTTTTATAAAATATTTGTGTCAATTTTCCTATATTAAAAACTCACACGACTAAATAGTAGGATTTGCATACAACGCAGCTCTTCTTCTCTTCATATACCAACCATCTATAAAACAACATAGCTGCAGAACTCAAAATGGATTTTTCAAACATTGACAGGTTATAATGCTAGCTCAATATTGAAGCAGAATTTACTTTAAACTTCAGGAAAATGCTTTCAAGACATAAAGAGAAAAATAAACAAACATCATGTCCACCAAACCTGTGAATCTCCATAGCTTGAGCCAATATACACAACCGCATTATCCAGATATGAAATAGTAGATGCAATAGAAGTTTCGCCCAAAAGCTCAATTTTGAGTCCAGTAACCCTGACAACAGATAGACAGAACAATTTACAAGAGATCCCATCAAAACAAATTGTCTACGGTCAGAGCTAAGCTTTTTTTGTGTTACAGACACAGTTAATTCAAACTATAACTTTTCCTACAGGATTTACAACATTTGACAGTTATTTCGAGACCGAATCACTTACTTTTCTTTCTCATGGGTTATGACGAGGAGGTGAAGAAGCCCAGCATGATCACCGAGTAAATATCTAGAACCATCAGCATCAACTCTCCCATAGGCTTTCGTGATAGACTAGCGTACCAAAGAAAATAAGTCAAAAGCCATACGGAACCAATTGCCACTGGTAATTCTGCAGAAAAATACTGTTTCTACGCTTAAATAAAATTGGCAGGAAGTCTAGGAATAACTTACAGGTCTGATTGGGATTGCTTTAAAAGCATTGGCACTACAATAGACAATTGTCTCTTCTCCAATTATAAGGACGCCACAGAGAGGTGGGGGTACTGGTATGAGCAAATCAGCCCCATTGTCCAGATTATTCTGAGACCAAGGCCCCTCAACAAAATCTTTATCCTTCAGGGCAACTTCATATGTTTTAACGTGCCGAGCATCTTTGTTATCCTACAACAATGAGAGGGAAATATAAGATCTGAACAATATTTTGTAAGACCTACCTGCTTTGATAGGCAAGCACAATTCATTAAAGATATCTTTTCATATACGACACAGATTTATGACCATCAAACAGTATGAAAGCTGCAAAATAGTAACTGTCAGGAAAGCAATTATTCTATGTTACTCACTAAAATGCAAAATAGTAACCGTCAGGAAAGCAATTATTCTATGTTACTCTAAAATGCAAAATAGTAACTGTCAGGAAAGCAATTATTCTATGAAACAATCCAAAGCACCCATAATGTTTCAGAAATATATTCAATAAGGTAAAGAATCATGCTAGCTGTGTCTGACACGGGTATATCCGCATATGAAACAGGAAGTATGTTTTCTATGCAATGAAATCTTTTCACATACACAGGCGACTCTCCATATCCAAACTCTTATAATTTCCCTCCTCAACTCACCCATCTTCTATTATGGATCTCCTTTCAACTTTAGAGTGACCAGATCAAAGATGCACAAAAAAGGGCAATACAAATAATGTTACAAGAATTTATGTAAATGCAATAGAAAAGTAAAACCCACATTTCCAAAATAAAAATAAAGAAGATGAAGAATTTATGAACCTGGTAGAGCACTACGATTGTTGGTTTTGCACAACCATAGAGAAACTTAATATCCAGAACTTGAAGTTCCTCCAGCCTTGGGGGGAAAAAAAGAAAAAGAAAAGGTTAGCATCTAGGATGTATTACTTTGGGTCATTTTTCAACTAAACTACACCGATACTAGGAAACAAATAAAGCAAGAAATACACATTCAATTGAAAACAAGAACATTAATATAGAAATCAACTGTGATGCATGTTTTAGAGGCTATACTCAATCCACCACTTAATTAACCCACATTATCCAACATTAGCAAATTTCTGAAGGACTTAATCTGAAATCTCCGACTGACAAATAATAGGTTTGCCATTTGCAATTCAATATGCTTGAACCCAATCAAACAAGAGAACCAAACTCAAGGCTAGCAAGCACTTTCAAGCTAGAATGCAGCTTAGGCAGATACCTAACCATACTTGATCTCTATTACCAGCCTGTGTAGACAAAGAAATATGAATTTGGAGTGTTGAAAGTACTAACAAATGCACAGCGAATATATACAGTAGCCAAGTTTTTCCGCTCGAAAGCATAGGGAAGAATCAGAAGGAATACCTAATGTTAAATGCTTCTTTGAGCTGGCCTTTATTGTCAAAAGGAATGACCTGAGCAAAAAAAAATATAAAAAATAATTGATTTAAAAATTATGCATAAAAAGAATTAAATAGAAAAAATAGAAAAGAATGCACATAACAGAAGAGTTAGCGCCAAAACAAATACCTTAAACAACCCATCATACAAATGGAGTCCAATTAATCTGCAATCAGGATCAATTATTCCGATCTGCAGAAGAAACGGTCCAAATAGAGTGAAAGCGGAAGTGGAATGACCTTTGCTAAAATTTCATTAATATTAAAAGGAAAACATTTCAGCCATTAAAAAAACATAGAAACATAAAACAACCAGAAAAATTCATGAGAGCTTTTACCTGACCATTATCTGTAGGACGGCCTATACGGTCAGAGACATCCCCCATAGCTCTACACAATAAGTGCAAAACTTTGTCAGTGCAAGAATGCAACAGATATGCAACAGTTAATTGGTTCTCACACATAAAAGACTAAATCTACAAACTCTTTAAAATCAAAAAATCAAAAGCTACTTTCTGACGTTTATGGGGATAGTCAACCTTCTGATAGAAAATTGATCATGGAAAACTAAGGCAAATGATAACTAAAAGGATCAAACAAAACATTAGTAGCCTATATAAGAGACCAAATTTTTCACAGTTGCCAAGAATCCCAAATTCTTGGCCATTGTTAAGATATCCCTTTTTAACATGAGCTTAAACAATGTCAAACATCTGCTAATCAAAGGATGAAAGCTAATTGTCACTCTTCTTTTATTTTTATTTTTTTTAATGCTTGAACCTTGTAATGAGCTCAGATGACTCCGCATCCCACTGAAGAACACAGAATTTGTATCTTTCTGTTGCAATAAATAGAAAATCCTGTGCTTCGCCCTGATATGAACACAAAACATTAAATAAAATCAAACCACAACCAATATCAGAGCTCTAACTGTATAACTCTTAGGAGAATAAAAATGGCAACTCACATGAGGGCGGAAAAGTTCAAGCGTTGCAATTCTTCCATATATCGGTACATCCAACATAGGCTGAACAAGAAAACACATAATGTCAACAAACCTTGTCCTAGCATAAAGTGCATCTGTATTCTATTAGTGGAAAACGCAACTCAACACACTCAAGGCTCCAATTGAAGCACTAACGGGTACATTTATGCAAGAATATAAGAAGAAAAATAATGAATGATACCTGTAGTCCCTGAGGAGTAAGCAAATGTATTTCGATACGTGTACATTTCCTGAAAGAAGATTGAACTATAAATAGACTGCCAATGGATCAAAATGCATTTTCAACACAAAATCCAACTAAATTTGAAAATGGCGTTAAAATAATTAGTTTAAAATTGTACTCGTGACACCAGAATGAACCACACAACAATTCTTTCACAGATCTTTCAGCAAATATATAACCAAAAAAAAAGAAAAAAAAATTAGATTTAGCACAATCTGTTCCAAAGCAAAGCAATATACACCGAATGGGAACAAATTTTTTTTTCTCAATTACATTATTATAAGTCCCACGCAGGGAAAAAAATGCACTTTTAAAATGAATTACAACTTAATAATGAACAAATGTAAATAATAATAATAATAACAGCAACAACGAGAACAATAATCAACTAAAAAGTAAGCAAGAATCATAAATGAGCAATTTATAAACCAAACATTAGAAAATTTTGTTGATTAAATTAATAGAAACTCAGTTAACAGGAAATGAAGAGAACAAACAAAAATTGGATGAATCAAAACCCTAGAGCAGGAAAATACAATAAGAACGAAATATCTGAAACAAGGAGATGAAATTAATCAAATAAATACTCAAATAAACAGATAATAAGAAGAATAAGAAAAGGAGGAAGAGAAGTTACGCAATGATGAGATTGAGTTCTTACGGGCTTGTGAAATTGCCGACGCAAGAGCGAGTAACGTTTGTCGTCTTGTGAACCGTAACCACGTAGTTCCATATACTCACCGTTGTTTTTCTTTCGCTCGATGGTCTATGGAGTCGCTGATTTTTTTTTTTTTAATTTTATAATTGAAGTTGTTATTATAACTATTCTTCCTTTGGATTCTGGGCTTTTCTGCTCCTTTGCAGCTTCCAGCTCTCACTCCTCCCTTCTTTGTTACTGTGGCCAGCGAAGAGGTGAGGTGACGAGGCTAGCGAGCTCACACGTGGGCTGACAAACGAAACGCTTTTAAGTTGGTAAATTATATTCGAATCCCTTGATTTTTTATGTTTTGTCAGATAAGGATATAGTATACCCATTTATTTCAAATACACTCTCATGAAATTGATTTTTTTTTTTTTTTGCAATTTCATTATTATATGTGAGAATATCAATGATATATTTTGTGCTTATTTCTTCTATAAAATTTTATGATTTTTACCAAATGGAGATACTATATGCTTATATGAGAAGTGTAATTCAAGAGTTCTTTCTTGAACACTCCAATTTCTCTCTCAAAAGCCCAAAAAAAAAAAAAAAGTTTATGTCAATTGAAGTTTCAAACTATAGATTGATTATTGCAACAAATATATCATGGCATTTGTTTGTACAGGCATTCTCACCGTGGAGAGTAGGGATGGCAAAATCTGATTCCGGTCCTGGTTTAGCCTTTCCAGTTCCTAGGATCAGGATGATAATTTTGTATATCTTGAACTTGGATATAAATTCAGATATTTTAACTCCGGGTCCGGTCCGAGTTGAACCAGAAAAAATTCGGGTTTCCAGATTGCGGGTTCCAAACCCAGATATCTATTATAATTTTCTTTTTTTTCTCGTTGTTACTTCCTCGAATCTCCAAACCTCAAATCACCAAAATCCCGATACCATAGCTAAATGAACATTGAGGGAGGGTTGCTGAGTTTTCAGATTTTTGGTGGCATTGGTGTTGTCGTCGGCGTTGAGGAGAGCATCGTCGGAAAGTTGTTGTGGAGATTCGGCAGTTTCTGGTGATAAAAAACCGGCAAGAGTGGCGGAAAAATGAGGATCAGCCTTAATGGGCGCATTCCTCTTTGTCTTCCTTTCAATACAAAGATTTTTCCAAGTCATTTGAGTGAATGAAAAAGAAATTGGAGAAGAAAGAAAGCGGTTGCAGTGGGTTTAATGAAAAGAGAAGATGGAGAAGAAAGAAAGCGGTTGCAGTAGGTTAAGGAAGATGGAGAAGAAAGAAAGCGGCTGTAATAGGTTAAGGCATTAGGGTTTTTTTTTCCTTTTATACTTAAGTATTCGGGTCCAGGTTTCGGATATCCGAATTGAGATAAAACCGGATCCGGACCCGAAATGTATCTGGGTTCAAAATATCATTCCTGGATCTGCATTGTAGTACCTTTCGGCTCGGGTTAAACCCAGACCGGATTATCCGGGTTTATCCAGGTCTGATCCGGGTTCGAGTTAATTTGCCATCCCTAATGGAGAGAACTGAAACAAATTAAGCTTAAATTTATTTATGCATGTTGAATTTAGATATCATTTATTATTATCTCGAGCGCATTATCTTTTCTCCCTGTACTTTAGTCATTTATTTGTTGTAAATTTACTGCACGATTTGTTAGCACGGTAATATGCATAATGAATTTTTTTTTCCCGGTATATATACAGAGACACAGAGAGAGAGAGAGAGAGAGAGAGAGAGAGAGAGAGAGAGAGAGAGAGAGAGAGATATATTCAATTACAGGTTTTGGGCTTTGTTGCCCGTTTTGGGGACTTCCAACGGAACCCGCTACAAAACGCAGGTGTTTTTAGAAATCGAAAGAAAATGTCGAAGCGGATCAATTTGACTAGGCCCACCGCCCCAAAAATTTGAAACCCAAAATGATTTTGTTTTATCGTTTCTTTTCTTTTCTTTTTTTTTTTCTTTTTTCTTTTAAATCGATGCCATCAAAATTCAAATATTCAAATTTCTCATACAATATTTCTATAAACTGTTCATGAACTTTTTGATCGGATAATTTTTCCCATAGAAACTAATAATAATTTGTGTGCATAGTTGTACGGTATTATGTAAGAAAACAAGATAAAAAAGGACTAAATTGACGATATATTTTTATATATTTTTCTTAATGTAAATCGAATTTAAAAACGACAAGTGTATGCAATATTAATTCTCAAAACCCCAGTTTGTGGATTGATTCAATATTTTTGACTTGGGGCGTCGATGGAATTTTTCCTCATCCATTCTCTTTCTCTATCCAATATAATCACTAATATCACTTATCATTTATTCTAGAGAATAATAAATAAATTATTTTTAACATCCAAATGAAGCCATCAAAAATTAAAACCAGGCAGATAGGTGCAACAGAAATGGCACAGCGAGTATTAACAATCGATTTAACATAACATACTGCTTCGAAAATTTTTACAGAGCACCCAAGTTCTTAAGGCCAAGGACCACCCCAACACCAATGATGTGACCAACACTGCCACAAGCCAATGTGTCAGCCAAAGTGAACCCAGCTGGGTCACCAGTTTGCAAGCCAGAGTCCCTCACTTCAAGCTTCAATCCTGCCGTTGCTTTCCTGTTTGCTGATGGAGCCAGCCCAAATCTCCCAGCAAATAGCATCAGGGTTGTTGTTGTCACCATTATCTGCCCACAATGGGATAACTTAAGCACTTTTTACAAAAGCAATTCTGAAATCAACCCACGTCAGTGAAAGTGCTTACCAAATTTGTGGGCGAACCAATGAAGCCACAACGAGCACCCAAAGCTCCACTGCACTTCCTCCTCATTGGCTGGGCTGCTACCTGCCCCATTAGAGTTTACACAAAACAAACATGAGCCTTATGTAGTTGCCAAATTGCCACATGAAAGATCACATCAATCAAAAAAATTGTTAGAAGAATAAGTGCAGTTCTGTTACCAGGCTTTGTGCTGGAGCTGCTGAGATTTGGGGTCTGAGCCCACTGAACTGTGGCATGGTCATCAAAGAAGTTGCCATTTTTCAGCTTCCTACGGAGGAAATTGAATGACCGGAGAGCAAGTAATACTTGGGAATTATTTTAGTTTGTTAAGTTTTGAAACGATATTAAAAACTGAGTAGGCAGACGTTTATGATGGCCCACGTGAGCGATTTGTGGCTTCAGAACGCTTGAATTGGATACACTTAGATCCTCGGTGAGGACGTGGCTCTCTACTATTGGGGATTTTCTTCGGATAAGGTTTTGGGTGACTCAGGGAAACGTTCTTTTGGTGGATCGTGGGTGCTCAGCTGGAAGGGTTAAGGTTTTATTGGGTCGGTTGGGCTTCAGGATCCAAAATGGAAATCGGATCGGATCCGACCGGCTTCTTTTGACCAAAACATTTCTTTTTGCAAGTTGTTAGTTAATGAATGTCCATGGCACACAAGATACAGTAAGTAAATCGATATTACTTCATCAAATAGCAATCACCTCTTGCTTTAACGTTTGACACTTATTCGATTGCTTCAACATTATAGTTGTAGTTTTTAATCTCTTCAAATGAATTTCAAGAGATTTGAATTTTCAATCTCATATTACTAAGATGTCGACACTTTTATCGATAAATTGAGACGATAATTTTATTATTGAATATAATTTGATCATGAAGAATTTTATGTTAATGGTTCTACTTTTAATATTTTATAATTTGATGTTCATGACTTCGTCAACTTTATAATTTTGATTTTTTTCTAAACAGTCATGTGAAGCTCTTTTTTTTAACTTAAAAAATGATGAAATACCTTTTTTTAAATATGATTCCTAATTTGTAATTGAACCAAATTAAGAATATAATCCCCCATGTTCTACTCCGCCTATCTATTCCTTGTTTCGCGAGAGTCGCTGCATTTCTCTGTACGAGTAAAGGAATCAAATCACTGGAACTATTATTTAAGTTATTTAATCTTAATTAGAACTATTTAATTGTTTATTAATAGAAAATATTTTAATAAGCAGCTTGCTCGGAAGAGGTTAATAATTAAGGCAATGTAAACTTTTTTTTCTTTAATCATGTAAATATAAACATTATATTCTGGGGACATTAAGGTGGCGTTTGTTTTTTAACTTAATGACTTAAAGTGACTTAACTTAATTAATTAAGTTAATTAGAGGTGTTTGTTTTTATAACTTAATGAGACTTTTTAGATAATTTTGACTTAATAAAATAAGCCAATTTTTTTGGCTTTTTACTTAATGGAGAAATTTAAATTAAGTCAATTACTTACTAATGTAAAAAATATCCATGTTTTATAATTTATTTTTCATGTCTATCCCAAAACTCACCCATAGACATTTACCCCACATAAAAATATCCATGTTTTTTCTTTCTTATATTATATAAGATAAAATTTGAAATTTATGGTATTTTATATATTAAAATTCCAAAATAATTATGTATTCACTTGAATATAGTTTTACTTATAAATGTTAAAATATTGTGGTATTTAATATATTATTTATTTGACATTCAAATTTAATAAGGATACAAATGTAAAAGTACATATTTTCAGCTTTTTTAGTTGAAAAAAACAAACAACTTAATACTTATTTTTAGAGATTCAGACGAAAAAACAAACATATTATTTGATGAGACATTGGATCTATTTAATTGGTAATTCTAGTCTATTCAGATTTCAGACAAAAAAACAAACACCACCTAAGCCTATAAAAGTAAATAAGAAATATGCACCTTCGCCGTCAAGTACCTATTTGATATTCATTTTTTAAATTACTTATTTATTCTAATGGTTGGCATTTATTCATTGAAGGTTCAAATCTTTCTTTATGCATGATCATTGTGATTGAATCAAATTAAGAATATAATCTTTTTTTATTTACTCCCATAATACGCACATTATCTAAGACTCGAACCTAGACCGTAATTATTGAAATCTAGCTATATAATCCATGGAGAAATTTAATAATTGGTTAGCGAGGGGGTTAAAAAAAAAAAGCTTAATAAGGTAGTTTGCTCCGAAAAAATTTAAAAAAAAAAAAAAAAAACAAGGTTTATATATAATCTCAAATAAAAGTAAGCATGAAAATACGCAACTTCACCGTCAAATACACCAAGTTCGATATTGATCAATTAATTTATTAGTAGCCATGAAACACAAAAGAAATTCTCTCCATGCATTCATCTCTTTCTTCCTCCTCCAGTTCTTCTTACTGCATGCACTTGCTTCAGCCTCAAACACCAATAGCAACAGAAAAGCATCACCATTAGAGTTCTTTAAGCTGTTTCAGGGCACTCAAAAGGGCGACACGGTTAAAGGATGTTGAAAATTGATTAAAAAAAAAAAGAGGAAAAAAGAAAGGTAGCTTCAAATTTGGTGGCTTAACCACCAAATTTGTTGACCAAATTTGTTGATCAAATTTGATGGCTAAGCCACCAATTTTGATCAAGGTTGGTGGGCTTGATTTTAGGCAAAATCTTGCCTATAAAAGGAAGCTCTCATTTGAGAGCTTGGTATCCTAAATCCCAGAGAAAGAATCCAAGTTTTGGTGAGAAATTAAGAGAGAGAAATATTCTTAAGCATGTAGTTATATTGAAGGAGCATTTGGCTCCTCAATATGGGTATTACGGGTTTACTTTGTTAAGGGATATTTCTCAGGATTATGTATTTGGGTCTTGGGTGAGAGAAAATTATTTCTGAGAGTGGTTGTAATAATTTTCCACATAGTGATTATTTTTCTCTGGTTGTTATAAAAACAACGGCCGTGGTTTTTCTCCGGATTTGGAGTTTTCCACGTAAATCTTGTGTTGTGTGATTGGTGTATTCTCCATTTAATTTTTCTATTAATTTGTTGCTTGATAAATTGCTTGAAGTGATCTTGGGAGGAAGCTCAATTTCCTAACAGTGGTATTAGAGCCATTGATTGAAGTTTTGGTGTCGAAGTCATTGTTTCACATAGACAGTTACTATTCACGATATCTGATCTATTCACGTGAAGCGGTGGGAACCAATCCAAATAATCGTGGTGAAGAGAATAGAAGCAAATATATGTCAGTAAATTTGGTATTTTTCAAACTTGGTTAGAGTTTGATGTTGTTGAAAAATTAATGGGAGAATGATTTTATTGGCTTGTGGAGAATTCAAGTCAAAGGTGTATCCAATCTGGTATGCACAAAGATTTGAAGGTGTGGACAATTTTGGCACCTCAAGAAAATTGTCAAGAAGGCGGAGTGGGCTCGGCAAATTACTCGGAATCGAAAGGAGATCTGATATTCTCATGAGATGGTGAATTTCCTTTTGATAGGAGAGAGGTTAGTTCTTTTGGCATGTAGATCTCCAAGTTGTCATGAAAGAGAACATGTTATGATGGCGGGGTCCACAAGTTTGCACGCTGGGCATTGGCTTGGTATAAATGCAAGGTGTGTGGTGGAAAAGTTTATGTCATGTTTGAACAATTCTCGGGAAACTAAGCATGAGAATTGCACCATAAATTTCAGCAGGATATTTTGACATGTACAGAAAAATCTTAGAATGGTTGATTTAAGTGGTATACTCTTTATGGTGGAGTATGATAATTCTACATGTTGAGAATTACGATTTGTTAGTGAAGCAGTGTGTTTGTAGTAGTGGCTATGAATTTTTTTTTAATTAAGGTGGAGATTGTTGAAAATTGATTAAAAAAAAAAAGAGGAAAAAAGAAAGGTAGCTTCAAATTTGGTGGCTTAACCACCAAATTTGTTGACCAAATTTGTTGATCAAATTTGATGGCTAAGCCACCAATTTTGATCAAGATTGGTGGGCTTGATTTTAGGCAAAATCTTGCCTATAAAAGGAAGCTCTCATTTGAGAGCTTGGTATCCTAAATCCCAGAGAAAGAATCCAAGTTTTGGTGAGAAATTAAGAGAGAGAAATATTCTTAAGCATGTAGTTATATTGAAGGAGCATTTGGCTCCTCAATATGGGATACTGGGTTTCTTTTGTTAATGGATATTTCTAGGGATTATGATTTGGGGCAGGTGAGAAAATTATTTCTGAGAGTGGTTGTAATAATTTTCCACATAGTGATTATTTTTCTCTGGTTGTCTCTCGACAACGGCCGTGGTTTTTCTCCGGATTTGGAGTTTTCCACGTAAATCTTGTGTTGTGTGATTGGTGTATTCTCCATTTAATTTTTCTATTAATTTGTTGCTTGATAAATTGCTTGAAGTGATCTTGGGAGGAAGCTCAATTTCCTAACAAAGGAATCAATGCACTCAAGAAATACCTTCACACACTCGGCTACTTGTCCAATCACAACCATAACCATGCGGCCGCCGCGGCCGATGGGGACTATTTTGACGAAAACTTAGAATCAGCCGTCAAAACGTACCAAAGAAACTTCAACCTGAATCCCACCGGACACATGGATCTCAAAACGGTATCAATGATGGGGAAGCCACGTTGCGGGGTGCCGGATGTCATCAACGGGACGACAAGAATGCAGGGTGGCCCTGCCCATTATCACACTCATTATGTATTTTATCCAGGAAGGCCTAAATGGCCAGCAACCAAACAAATAATCAGCTACGCGTTCCTCCCCGGGACTCGAACCGACGTTCAAGAACCCGTACGCCAAGCTTTTCTAACGTGGAGCAAGTACACGCCGTTTTCATACGAATTCGTTCAGGATTACGACGCTGCTGATGTCAAGATCAGTTTCCAGCGCGGGGATCATGGGGACGGGTACCCGTTCGGTGGTCCGGGGCCATACAATCTGCTGGCTCACTCTTTTTCGCCGACTGACGGGCGGTTTCATTACGATGGTGATGAAAATTGGACGGTGGGGGCAGTCCCGGGCGCTGTTGACATGCAAACTGTGGCTTTGCATGAGCTACGGCATGTGTTAGGGCTAGCTCATAGCCCTGTTCAGGCAGCAATTATGTACCCGTTGGCGGGACCAAGGGTTTGAATGATGATGATATTCAAGGGATTCAAACGTTATATGGTAGCAGTTGATGGGAATTAATTATTAGTCTAAATAAATTAATATTTCTAATCTGATATTTGTGTATTCTATCGTATAGTTTCAAAATTATTGGTTCAATAATGTTTCTTTATTTGATTTTATTTTGTTGGTCTATATACCATAGAATTTGTAACAGATGAAATAGTAAAGAAAAACGCTATCAATAATTTTGGTTAAGTCGCCTATAAAAATTGAGACTAAAAAAAGCAAGTAATTAAAAAAATTTAAGTTTTATTCAATTTATTAATCCTGAAATATTAAATTCAAATGAAATCACTGAAATACATATCGTTTTAGAAACCTATTGAATGAAGTTACAACTTATAGATGAGTGTAAACGGAAATGCTTTTATTGATTTTTTTTTTTTTGGTTTGAACCACGAGGTGGTCCTGAATGTGGGGATGACAAATTTTTCCGGACCCGGTCCGGACCCGGATAAACCCGGACGATCCGGTCCGGGTTAAACCCGCCCCGGGTGCATAAAAATGCGGATCCGGGTAGCATTTTTTCAAACCCGGATACATGCGGGTCCGGTTGCGGGTTCAACCGAACCCGGATTCCAGGAACCCGGACCCGCACTACAGTATTAATAATTAATTAATTAATTAATTTTTATTATTAAATATAAATATAAAAGCCAAAAGTTAAAAAAAAAGGAAAGAAACGAAAAGAAACCCTAAATCCCCACCCCAGCCGCCACCTTTATTTTCCTCTTCCTCAACATCAATTCAATTCATCATTATCCACCCATCGTCAATTCATCATCAACAATAATAACAATCAATATCATCCTCAACATCAATTTAAATCATTGTCAATTCATCATCAAAAGCAACAAACAATCTTTGGCACCATCAAATTCAACCTTATCTCTCATCTCTCATCTCTCATCAAATTCGATCTCATTTCTCTCTTGTTCTTGGATGCTGGATCTCAACCCTTGCTCGCTGCTCTCATGGCTGCCGCCTCCTGGACTCGCTGGTGCCTCAACCGACACCTCAAAGAAACTGCTAATCCACTCTTGCCGCCGCTCGATCTCATCTCTCTCTTGTTCGTGGATGCTGGATCTCAAACCTTGCTCACTGCTTTCATGGCCGCTGCCTCCTGGACTCGCCGGTGTCTCAACCGACACCTCAAAGAAACAGCTAATCCACTCTTGTACAGAGTCAAAAGGGGCACGCATAAAGGCTTCATTGTTCCAGCCTCCAACTTTCCGGGTTTAAAACCCGCAATCCGGAAACCCGGATTTTTCCGGGTTGAACTCGTACCGGACCCGGAGAAAGAAAATGCGGGTTTTTATCCGGATCCGGAAAGGAGAATTGGCATCCGGGTCCGGAACCGGAAAGGCCAAACCCGGACCCGGACCCGGTTTTTGCCATCCCTACCTGAATGGGCCTCAACTGTAGGAGGCACCTTTAAGCCTGTACCACAACTCAGACTAGTCCTTGCTCGCACCGGGTCGGCCCGGTAAGGGGTAAAGTGCTGGCCAAAGTGGTGACTCCATACGAGAGCGGGGCTTGAACCCATGACATCTCTTAAGGAGTGAGAGTGCCGAACCACTCACACCAACCAACTTTGGTTTGTTTTTTTATTGATTTTAAGTATATGATAAGACACTGGCACATATACAATCCCTAGAAAACTGAAATGAGATTATAATTTCTCCATCAACCGAATGAACCAAATTCTGTTTTCAATTTTTTCAATCGTGAAATTTAAACCCATTTCTCTTATTTCTTTGTTTCTTCTCCAATTCCTCTTAGGCTAGGTTTGGTATAACTTTTTAAATAGAGCTTATTTAAATAAAATTTTTATTGATAAAACCATTACAAGTAGAGTTTTTAATTTAAAACATTTTAGGCAAGTTTTTTAAAGTTATATTATGAAATTTCATTAAGATTGTCAAATAAGTAAAAGATAATTTTGATATTTTAACATTTAAAAAAACTTTTCAAACTCTACTTTTAAAAGTTCAAATTTTGAGTTTTTATTAGTACAGAGAAAATAGCTAATACAACAAAAATTTTCATAAAAGTAAATAAATATTTATAATTATTAAATAAGATACACCAAATAAACACTCACTACAAGCAATTGCTTCAGCTTCAAACAACAACATAAAAGCATCGCCATTAGAGGTTTTTAAGGAGTTTCGGGCTCTCGAAAGGGCGGCAAAGTGAAAAGATTTCGTGCACATATTCTTTTAATTGACTACATTGGCAAAAAATAAATAAAACATATAATAGTCAGCACTTAAAAACATTTATTTTTGGTTTTTTTGAATTATTTATATAGCTTAAATTTATCTAATCATTTTGTTATAGATAGTGCGTTTACAAGTTAGTCATATGCAGCTTTTACGATGGGTTTTTAAGTGCGGACCTAAACCTAACTTTATAATTTTAAAATAATTTTAAGGTCCACATTGCATTTTCAACGAAGAAAGTTTCTTTATCACTAAGGAGAATTTGCCCTCAGAAAAATGTACAATATATTTCATATTTATCCAACAGTTTATCAATAACTTTGTAAAAAGTGTTTATTTTCAAGAGTATATTATTATTATTATTAGCCATGAAACTCAGAATCAATATCTCTCCAAGACCCCGTGCACATGTGTGAAGACCATATGAGTTTTGTCAGTTTGGAATAGTGTGAGTATTTTGAAATACCTCACAAATTCACAACAGTTCCATGGGCTCTAGACTTGCAAACGATGACGTTGTAGTTAAAGACTATAACTATGATCAGAAAAGGAATTATGGATTAGAAGCCACCACAATAATCACCTCCGATGATTTCGTGCATGTATGCTTTTAATTAACTACAGTGGCAAAAAATTAATGAAACGTAAAGCACTTAATATTCGCAGCATGCATGCGTGATATACACAACTTTAAATTCTTGTGAGCGTACAACTTGATGACGAGAAAGCCTATAAATATAAGCCTGAAAGATGTACAAGCAACTCCGCCATCAAATTAACTAACTTATAATTAGCCATGAAAACCTTTAGTCTCCATGCGTTCATGTCTCTCTTTCTCCTTCAACTCCTCTTAATGCATGCTCTTGCTTCAGACGCCTCAAACAACAAAAGAAAACCATCGGCATTAGAGTTCTTTGAGCAATTTCAGGGATCTCAAAAGGGTGACAAAGTGAAAGGAATCCACCAACTCAGAAAATATCTCCAATCACTTGGCTACGTAAATCAAAACAATATTAGGCCTTCAATTTCCCTTGATAATTCAGACAACGAATCCCATATTGAGGATGACTATTTTGGTGAAGATTTAGAATCAGCCATCAAAACTTACCAAATAAACTTCAACCTGAACGCCACAGGAACCCTAGATCTTCAAACAATCTCAACAATGGCGCAGCCGCGTTGCGGGTTACCTGATATCATAAATGGAACAACAAGAACGCAGAGAGGCTCTGCCGATAAAAAATATGACATTCATTACGCTTTCTTTGAAGGCCCGAGATGGCCGTTAACTAAAAAAAACGTAACGTATGCATTTCAGCCAGGAACTCGAGCTGACATTCATGAACCAGTTCGGGTAGCTCTTCTATTGTGGAGCAATTGGGCACCATTCACATTCGAAGGGTCAAATGACTACGAAAATGCTGATATAAAGATCAGTTTCAGCGGGGTGATCATGGGGACGGCACTCCTTTCGACGGACCGTGGCATACGTTGGCTCATGCATTTTCTGATCCATATGCGGTGGTACATTTCAATGGCGATGTGAATTGGGTTATGGGTACAGTAAAAGGGGGTTTTGACATGCAAACTGTGGCTTTGCATGAGCTTGGACATGTGTTGGGGCTTTCTCATAGCTCTGTTAAAGCAGCAAGTATGTGGCCGTCAACGCGAGCAGGAACCACCAAGGGTTTGAATGATGATGATATTCGACGAATGAAGATGTTATATGGTGGGCAGTAGTACATTAATTCATTACCAGTGTTGATTTATTACTAATTTGTTCTTATTTAGTATTAAAACTATTGCCACGTTATATAAGTTTTGCTTGGCAAATCAACTTCAATTTGGACCCGCATGAACCCTCACTCTCGCTTGTTTTAAAAGTTAAAACTCTTTGGGCGTGTTTGGCAGCCCTCATTATATAGTATTAGGACTCCTCATAGCATTAAAATCTTAGAATATCATGTTTGGTGACTACTCCTCACTGTATTTTAATGTGGTCAAAAGAAGCTTGTAATGCGGTCAAACCCGCATAAAATAAACCCGTGTGAGAGTCGGGTTTACGCGGGTTTGTAATTGTTTTGAGACAAAAAAAAAATTCGCTTTCATTTTCGTTCTCCTTCTCTGTGTAGTGGCTCGCCTGCACCTCCACACATCCACTCCACAAATCTCAACTCCACACCACCACTGCCTCAAACACCACCAGCTCCATGTGATCTGCCTTTATACCGCCACTGTCTCACGATACCACCGTGACACCACCAGCTCCATTGTCTTCCCGATCTACCTCCGCGACGTGCGAGACCACTGCGCGGCATGCCTTCGCGACACTCCACCACCATGCTCCACTGCCTTCATCATGCCGTCGTTCCTTCGTCATTTTTGAAACTGTGAGGGTCTTATCTTTGTGTTAGTATGTTAGATCATGCATGCTTTTTTTGTGCTTGGTTTGTTTATTATTCTTTTAAAGAAAAAGGATCATTTGTTGTTTTTGTGATTTACTTAGTTTCTAATATATCTTCAGTTAAGAAAATAGAATGGAGTCTTCTTGTTGCCTTTAAATTAAATTGGTATTTTGTTTGATTATGTTATTGTGAGGCTTTGATTGAGATTTTGTTACTTTATGTTGTGAATGGATGAGTTTATAGATCTATGCCCGACAATTGTTTGATGAATTGTCTAAAAGAAAAAGAATTTGGTGCTTTGCTTCACTAATTGTGGCCTAGAAATTATTACCACATGTAGAAGTATTTCCAATCCGTAGTTGACTTTACATTAAGAAAAAATTATCCTAATTGTTTGGCTAAAGTATTTTTGTGGGTGGATTTTTGGCAAATGTAGCTTCAGCCTTCATGTGTAAACCAAAAAAATAAATAAATAAAATCTCGCAGGATTGTACTTCATTAATGCAATACCAAAGCACAAGATGAAGCGTTATTGTCTGTGAATGGTGATTTTTGGAATGAAACAGGTGGCTTGTAAAATTTGCAATTATTCTTGACAACTAGTACTTTCGATTCTGGATTTGCAAATTAATAGTAATAAACATCATGTAATGGTAGAGAAATTAATATTGAAAAAGGAACTTGAAAATCATTAAGATGAAATCTTATGAATTTACTTTAGTTCTTGAAAGGAAGTATTGAGGCAAAACAGAATTAAAGAACAGAGCTATTCTAGAGCCATTAAATTTAGAAAAGAACCAAAAAAAAATTAAGTTAATGATTAGAAAGAAACAACGATCTGATATAAAGGAATTTGAAATTATATTGATAAGAAACCAAACTTATCTTTTTACGTTATGACCTTGTGCAGTGTCACCATGGGTAACTTTTTTAGCATATGTATGGCTTCCATTGCTGACTTTGCTGTCATGATTTTGCCTCAGTATTTTGTTTTACTACTGTTTTGATTCTTGACTTATTCTGCTTTTGGTCATATCTGTATGGCTAGATATTGCATTTTCTCATCTTTGAGGATGCCTTCTTGCTTGACAACAAACTTTTTCTGCTTCTATTACTCGAATCTATCTCGTTCAAGGATCTAATGGCAAAAAATTTAAGACCTCTATATTTAGTTTTTTTAAGTACTAATAAATATTATTTTATAAATATATAATATAAATTAATCACAAAAAATTAATACAGTACAGTGCAACACCAAACATAGTATAACTAAAAATTAATACAGTACAATGCAGCTCCAAACATTGTACAACATTGTTATAATACAGTGCTAATGCAATACAACATAATACAATACACCAGCATAAAAATAATGCAATACAGTATAATACAATACAGTGTGTCAAACGCACCCTTTATGAAATACTTTTGAGTAGGATCCTATCGTTTTATGACCTCTCCTGATGTTTTATAAAAATTGGGTCACATATTTTTTAAAGTTAGTATATGACTATTAGTTGTCTACATAAATGGTTATGGTACAGTATGTACTTTAATTCGATTGAGAAATATAGCCTAATAAAGTTTGGTAATAACTACATTTAGATATTGAATTGATTTACAATTAAGAAAAAGAAACCTAACCCAGTTCACTGCTGGCCAACTCGTTTTTTGGGCATTGGCTCATCATTTGGATTGGCACATATGTCATCGCCCATCCATTTCCAAATAAAAAAATTTGAAAATTTTGATTTAACATAATTTGAAGGCAAATATTTTAATTCTTATGTTAATCACCTCTAATTGGCCATGCTAAAATTGGAATTGCACAACCGATTACTTCTATTGCCAACAAGTGGTATCAGAAAATCTCGTCAAAACTACATGGTATATTGCCTTATATGTGCCAACATTACTGTTTATCATTATCTCTAAAATGAAAAAGAAAATCCTTTAGATCTGAATTTCAAAAGTCGATTAAAGATGTTTACAACACACATACCATATATCCAGATCCTTGCACCAAAAACTTACCAAAAAAACCCACATACATAGATGTCCAGATCCTTGCACCAAAAATTTACCAAGTGGGCAATCAAATCCATTATAGAAATTATAAATACCACCCTTAGACCCTTGGTTCTCTTTTATACTACACCAAGTTGAAATAATGGAGAAAATAAATCAAATTAAATTGGTTGCTTACTTTGTTGTTCTTCTATTAATTACTTCGTCTGGTAATTATTCTATACCTTTGTCTTCCTTACTTATTTTTATCTTCTTTACTTATATTAAAAATTTTATGAGTTTTTTATTCTAAATACTTCTTGCAAAAAAGTTATAAAAAAATTTTATTTAATCTTCTAAATAATTTATTCATTCGGTAATTGGCAAGCTCATATTCAATAATAGTGATATGTTTAACTCATAAAATGCATTAAAAAAATTTTGATTTAGGTTTATCCAAGGGAGTAAAAGCGATACAAATTGGGGAATGCAAAGTTGACAAAGATTGTGACAAATCTTGTGGAGCACCTGGTATTGGTAGATGCGAGTTTCAAACGTGTTATTGCATTAGAGGAAGGTTTGCGGAGGGAAAATTCTCTCCTGATCATCACTACAAAAAGTGACAACCATTTGTATTTGATTGTATTATGTTGAACATCAACATTTATTAATAATGAATAATCTATTTTGTATATTTGATGGTTCGTCAGGGTGAGTATCTCTTTGATTATTAAATCTATATTTGTATTAAGTAAAATAGTTTGGAAAAGAAATTTTCTTTCTTTCAAAAGACTTAAAAAGAAAACTACATGTATAGCATATCAATCCAATTAAAACTTAACATAGACAAGCTGATTGAGTTTTTGAAAATTTACATAAATTCATTGACAAGTAAAGTATCTCTTTAAATTAACTTCGAAGTTAATTTGATTCATATGTAATAACGACTGGGAGCAAATCATTTCAATGATGTTATAAAAATTAATTAATTAGTTTTTTTAAAACATAACATAGATAGGATGAAGATAATTACACGAGCAGACATATTTTTTTTAAAAAAAGGACAATTATCCACCAACCACTTTTTTTTTTGCTTTTTAAAAAATACACACACACACGCACACGCACACGCACGCACACGCGTGCACACACACACACAGAACTACTCTGATTAGGCTTTAATTAATGTTAATACAGATACAGTCTCAAAACACACAAAAATATTAAATCCTCAACTTTAATAATAAATTAAAGCAACCACCACGAGGTAAGGCATAGTTGAAAAAGTCATTGAATTTTTTTTTTAAAAAAATAATTAAGACAGTAATTAATTTTGTAATTAATCATTTTATTTTATAGTATATATGATTTTGCAATCAAAATTTGCACATATGAATATAAGGTTTATAATTTTATGTTAAAAAATTTAAAATTTAAGATTCATCACGCACTTAATTTAATGACAGTATATGTGTGTTCATATCACGACTAGCATAAGTTACGCCACTAATGATTTTAATTAATTACGATTTCATAAGAAATGTTATACATAAAAGTAGATAATAAACCTGAAAAAGCAACTTCACGAGCAAAATAAGAAGAGAAAGAAGTTTTCTGTTCAATTTATATTGTTATTAGCCATGGAACTGAGAACCAATATTATCTCTCCATGCCATGCATCCATGTTTTTCTTTCTCCTTAAAATAAAATAAGAAGACCTTCATTAGCACAGCACCGATGGATGCATAGATTTTATTTATCTCCGCAATTGATATAGCAAACGCATTGGTAACCCTCTTTAATTTTGCTCAAACAAACGCCATTTCCATTCTTTTGTTGAAGGCAATGCTGTCTGCAAGTCAAGAGATTGCATCCTTGTGGGTCCATCACTATATATCATGCACCTTCCAGTACTTTCCTCTGCTATTTCTTCGCTACTACTCCCTCATTTCCACTGCTTAATTTTGGCTCTCACCAAGACCAAAAGGTTCTTTAATTAGAAACATATAATTAATATACTAAAACAAAATCATCAAGATGTAATGCGACCGTACGTTGATTAATTAGTAACAGCCAGCTTAACTAAAATGAATTAATGATAGTCATTAATTAATAAAGTAGTAAGGCTTCATACGTCTTATATAGTTCTTACACAACTCGCAAGAAAATTTATTCTTCAATGTAGGCGCTTATTAATTGCTTCATCTCCATTCTCCAAGCTGTTCTTCTTATATAGGTGTGTTGAGAGACGAATAGGACAAGGGTGGTCTGCACGCTTCAATTTAACAGAGCCGTGGTATCCATTAAATTAAGAATTGTAACATACATGAATTGTCACAAATATATGGTATGGCAAGTGGGTGTTTTTTTTTTCTTATGTAAATTATTAAAAAAGTGGCCACCTCCATTCTCCACTCTCTCCTCCTCAGTCCATCTCCTTCATGTTGTTTTAGTATTTTAGAGGATTAATTATATATATTATTACGACATGCATAAAATTATTTTCTACTTTTATGATTTATACAATAAAGACTATGAATAAGATTTCATAGTTTCACAAAAATAACAAGTTGTATCATGTTAAAGCACAAAGGTAAAAGCGCTTTATTAGTGGAAGCATGCCAAAAATTATTAAAGTTGGGCTTTAATCAGTTGACGCTCCACTATGCATGACTACTGGTTTTTTGCCTCTTACAACTTGCTTGTCATTTTGCCAACTTTTAAAAAATATAATACACACACACACATACATACATATGTATAAATATTTTGCTTTAAAGATAAAATTGTTCAAAGTCTAAATTGATATTCCTAGCGAGTTGAACGATTGGCACCCCTTCAAAAATCCCTCAAAACCCATTTTCTTCATTTATCCCATTAAGAAAATAAAAAAAAAAAAAACATTTTACCACCATCAGTAGAGACAAAATAAACCTTAATTAAAAGGTTTCTCAGGAACCCATCTTTTAGGCTTCCTTCTTGCTCAAGGCCTGTATCAAATTATTATTATTTTTTTGTTCCCGTTGAATCTTTTATCAAACATATAAAGTATGATATGAGACATTGGATTTATTTGAGTTTGAAGCTTTAACTGTTTTGATTTTGAACAGCAGTGTTATTTGTTGTTCGGATTTTCTAGAAATAATTTTCTTAGTTGCTAAATAGTTTAAGGTTTCAATAAACTTTCACACCCCGAAACCTTATAAAAAATGACTCGTTTTGTGAATTTTTTTTATTTTAATTTTAACCAATACGACGTCGTTTTGTTTTAAGCCCCCCCCCCCCCCCCCCCCCCCCCCAATGACTTTCCATTCCTCTTCATTTCACCACTCAACAAATGGCTTTCTCTTCCTCTTCATTTCACCAACGATAGAACGGGCAAATTCTAGGAGCTCTAATTGCTGGGATCTGAGAAATGATAAGAGCTTGGGAATTGATAGAAACAAGAACTTAAAGGAGCCAAACTGCAGTGCTACAATTGATATCCTTTATTAACTTCTGTAGCTATAATTGGGTCTCTTCTTTGCTCCCTAGTTCAGGTCCACGACATTAATATGACTACGCTTGGGACACGACTACAACGCATCAGATGCATCAATGCATCAGAATTTTATGATAAAGATGGAAAAATCATGCACTATTTGATACAAAAATGGAGAGAATCGACTCTTATAAAAGAGGCTGCTGAGTACAAATAGAAAGAAATTGACACCATTCCTTCAAGTTCTTGTTTCTATCAATTCTCAAGCTCTTATCATTTCCCAGATCCCAACAACCCAAACGATAGAACCGGCCTACAGAACCCTTAAACTGTTATTCTTTCCTTCAATTCGATAGGATTTGGTTTAGATTAAGCAAAAGCAAAAACTAAAATATTTGGCTGTGGCTGGAGCTCGATTAACGAAGGAAAGGCAAGGGAAAATACTTGGGTGGAGCTCCATTGACAAAGACTAAGGGAAATATTTGGCAGGCGAAAACGGCATCGTTTTTAGCTTTAATGAAAAGCTGCGTTTAAATTTCGGGCGGGGCAAGTATCATTTTCGTATGTGCTTATCATGTAATGCAATTATAATGAAGATTAGATGTACAATATTCGAAGGGATTTTAAGAAGCACTTAGAGTGATGTCAATAGTTTAACTCTTCCTAAATATTATCTTTAAATACTTTTTTTTAAAAGTAAAATTTAATAATAAAATGATTGATTTTAATTTAAAAAAGGACGTTAAAAATATTTTTTTAAGGATGTTAAAAGCTTCAATCAAGGAAAAATGGAAGATGTAAAGGAAAATGATGTTCTCACACATTCGCGCACAAACGTTTGCACAAAACGGTGCGTTTTGTGCACCTTTAAAAGGCTCTTCGTACGTGCACAACAACACACACGCTCTTCCCAGCTCCTCCCACTCGCGTATGCCTCCTTTCACTGCAACAAAAAACCACTACCTCTTTTCACTGCAACAAAAACCCAGAAGCTTCCTCATTCTCTAGACACCATTCTCCCTCGCTCTCGGCTCTGTACTCCCTCATTCTCGCTGGATCTGTTTTGCCACACTCTCTCGGCTCCGATCACCCTCATTCTCGGTGGCTCCATTTCCCTCACTGTCTCAGTTCCGATCTGCCTCAATCTTTATTTTCTGTTATTTGCAACTTTGCATTAAATCGTGTATAGCTTTCGGTTCACAAGGAAAAGTTTGAACTAATTTCAATGGACAGGGAACCTCAACCAAACCATTTTCAGCTGCAAAACCATGTTGCAAATGCACTGCATAATCACTCACAAATCTCTAAGCCACATGAACAGACCAAGCAACTGGGTTTTCTCAGATTTCATTCAACTTGACAAAAATCGCATAGACTAACAATACTCTTGCAATGGCTGCAAACAACCCACTTTTGTAATATCAACAACAGCAACTTCAATGAACCATAAATAAATCAAACAAAATATTCTTTGAGAGAAATTCCAAGTTCAAATATTCATTAAATCATCTTCCCAAAAAAAACCGAGCTGTTGCACAGTTGCAGTGAAAACCGAGCTGTTGCAGTGAAAGAAGAACGAAACGTAACGTGCGTGTGTCTTGTGGAATTACGAGGAGCCTTTTAAAAATTGCACAAAACGCACCGTTTTGTGCAATCCTTTGTGCGCATATTTGTGAGCATATCGCTACTGAGATGTAAAAGTAAACTGACGAAGCAAGAGGCGGCGTGGCTCAGAGGGAAAAGCTGGTTATGATTTGATTTGGGGAGGTGACGAGGTGGTCAACGCCCAAGCGGGCTTTCACATCACATCAACAGCAGACTGAGACACACACACACACACCCACAAAACGAACAGACTGCAAAATAGCATTGCCTGCCCGAGGTCAATTGTGTGTTTATTATTTACACAGGCTGGATTCTGGAAACTAAAACTATTACAAGATATTGGGCCAGTTGCTATGGTGGACTGATGAACACTAAAATTGTGTGTTTAGTGTACCTGTGAACGGTCATAAGTATTTTTCATTTTAAAAGGACTTCTTAAAAGTTAAAATTTATATTTATAGGAGTGTTTGATTAAAAAAAAAAGAGTTGAGTTTTTGAGTTCTTCAAAAACTACTTTGTCTTTTCTTTTTTTCTTTTTTTTTTTGCAAAACTCTAAAATTTAGAATTTTGGAAGTACCAGACAAAATATTATGTTTTATATAATATTCAAAATGTCCTTACATATAAAATTCCACAACTATCCTTTTTTATATATACACACACACACACATAATTTTCATATAACATTGATCGCTTGAGTGCATTTTACGGAAATTTGTATGATTATGAAGATAATTGTTTTGAATATCTTTTTTTGGTAATTTAACAACTTAAAAACACTTTTGGTATTGTAGAACCAAAGAGTTTAATGATTCAAAAGAGTTTTTTTTTTTTTTTATTTGGTCAAAAACTCTACTAGGAAAAGTTCTTTTTATAAGAATTCAACTCTCATAACCTCTATTCAATAAGCTCAACCAAAATGAACCTAATTCGAGCGCTTGTGAAAGTTCTTTTATCTTTTTATAAAAAAAAAATTGTGAAAAAGAGATGGACTTACTAGATTTTATCATAAATGTAAATATTTAAGTTAGTGTGAATCCCAAACTAGTGAAGTTTGTAACATTGAAAAAAAAATTATAATTTTTTTAATAAAAAGGGTTACAAGTTTGTGTAGTTACAAAATAATATAATTTACATCAATTTAAGAGTTGCTCCAAATAATCTAAATATAAAATAATTATCAAATACTTTTGAGTTAGTAAAAACAACTTTTAAATTAACTTAAATTACATTATAAAGTTAAGATACTTATTACCATACATGATAAGGTAACAAACATAATTATCTCACAACTGTTTGATAAAAATCTAATGATTATATAAATATAAGATAATAAAATTTTATTATTTTTACAATTATTAAATTTTTATCAAACGATTATAAAATAATTATGTATCTTATAAGATAATAAGATCCTAAAGTTAAATATTGTGTTTAGCTAATGTCGTAATTATTATTAAAGCCACCAGTGAAAGTACTACCAGCTAGCATAGCATCATTAGCATGGGAATGGGGATCTGATGTGAGGTGAAAAAGGCACAATCCACAAGGGGACAAAAAGGTAGTATTACTTAAACAAAAGAACAAAAGGAATATTCCCTACCTAAACACAAAGATTGGAATAACTCAATAAGCTAATTACAACTCCAAAATTCCAATCTGATCACATTAATTTGTTCCCTAATCAAGGCTTAATTATTTGGCCTTTTTCATTTAAGTGGAAAAAGCATGGAAATAAACGCCCATTCAGCTTTGCGGGCAAGTCTACCGACCCAACATCAGCTTCTCAAGTACAAAAGTAGTAAGATTGCGCCAACTTTCCACCAGATTAAGCTTGTTGTTCGCTTGAAGAATGTAGGTGCTGAAGAGCTTACTGATCTGAAAACAGCAAAGAATTACATACTCGTTAGTCATCAACATACATACACACACTTATGTGTGTGTGTGTATGCCTTTGTGTGAGTGCGCATAGAAGCACAAAGCACAAAAGTATATATATGTAGGTGATGAATCATGAGATCAAACACATACCCGGGGGCTGCATAGACACATTTGTTGTAACCTACAATTATAAGCAATTAAAGTAAATCCATTCAGTAATTAGTTCTCTGTTCAACTTTGATCGGTAAACATGACATGCAATAGCAGAACTGCAGGTGTACATTTCATTTCATCTAAATTTAGCACATATTGCATAGATACTAATTTCATTCTAGCTACACACGCACATAAACTCTTGTTCTGTTTTAGTCAATGACCAAGCATAATGTAAAATTTAACAAATATTAGCGTATAATCTGTATTTAAAATCGGAAACAACAGTTGTGCTTACATTTTAAAACCAAGTTAAAAGGTTATAAACTGATCACTTACTCGGGTTGTGTTTTGTTACAGCAGCAGTTCCTCCAAAATTACAAGCAATGTCCGAGTTACCGTTCTGTTGATAGTAGTTGTTGAATGCATAGGAGGCGTGAGACACGAGTGTGTCGGGTTCATAACAGAGACCGCCGTCTTGGATGGCTTTGCAGTCGGCCTTTCCCAAACCACAGGCCCAGTCTAATGCGTTTTGTAAGTCAATCTGAGAGGCCCCAGCAAGAGCCACACACCATGTTGTTCCATCAAGGAAAGTTGTGTTGCCTTCCGGTGGAGACAGAAACGAAACTGGAACCGCTGTTTCTGCCTTCTCCTCCATTGTTGAAGCTAATGTTGGGTAAAAGAAAACAACATTAATATTAACCAATAAAATAAATGATTTCACTATCATGGTCATCTCAAAAGATAAATCTTTTTATTTTGAGCAATGCAGAAGGAGCAACAACAATTCGAGCAATCATTCATTCATGATCACTTTAACTAAATGAAAATCAGAACCAACACAAAATTAATATTGAAATTACGAAAGTTATCAGTAAACTTCAACTAGACAGCCTTCCCCATTAAAATTTTTCCTTTTTTTCTTTCCCCCAACAAGAATTCTACTGCAAGGATCACGAAAATGAATTGAGTAATGACCCATAAAAAAGTGTCTACATATTGTATCAACAATATGTAAAATATAAATAAGATAATGAATCCGGACCTTCGTCATCACGATAAACTATGCAATAACAATCTTTCTAACCGTCATAACGATGCTTAGAGACATTTTCGAGGTGCCAAAGATACTAACAGTGCAATAAAATAGTTATGTGCACTTATAGCATCAACCAAGATGCATTGGAGAAGCAAAGTTTGTCTGCCTCTGCTCCTATTTCCTTTTTCTTTAATTTGTCTCTTAAATGTGTATTCCTGTAAGTTACTTGCTTCTCTCCATCTCATTTCCAATTAAAATAAATATATAACGTAATTAGTATTCTTTCCTTGCTTGTCAAGATTTTTTTTTTTTTAATTTGGTACCACTGGGGTATGAAGAAGCACATAAAATAAAATTGAAAATAAAAATTACATAAACTTTTTAGCAATGTAATAATGATGAATAATATAAAATCCCCACAAATTAGGATTGTAAAAGGTCATTATTTTAAACCGAGATGAATTTTCTAACAATCAAAAAGGTTCAAAAGATATAAAATTATTTTTAATCCCCACCCCACATATTAAAAATGCATCCGGGGTCAAAAGATTTGCCCACTCGGTCCTGCTTCAAAGTAAAAACTCATTACTAACAGCAGATCCTTTCATTTTCCTTCCTTCCACTTATACTGAAAAAAAATATACACTTTCATGAGTTCAAAAATAAACAAGAAAAAAAAAAAAAGAGGCAGAGATTAAGACAAGGCCTAACTTTTCATTGAAACAAATACAAAACGTTTGACTCTCTAGACTTTAAATCAAAACTTAAAAAAAAAACATTTTTTTACCATTTTAAGTGTTTTTTTTTTCCTTTCATAGAGTCGTTTAAGATTTTTCAGCAAGAAAACTAAGAACAATGCAAACGCTGAAGAGTTATTCATAACAAGAAGAAAGAAAGGAGAACATACCCAGATAGCAATATTGCACCAATAGTATTAAAATGAACTGCAAAATCCAAGTCTCTTTTACCATTGTCGAATGTTGTTGATGCCTGTTAAAGAAAGGGAAAAAAGAAAAGAAAACACCAGCACCAGCCCTGTGTATGTTCTTTAGTTACTTAAAGAAAGAACAATATTTAAGAGAGAGCAAAATGGGGACTTATTATACAAATGGAGGAGAGAGTTGAGGAGGAATCATCAGTTTCTTCGAAGGAAATTTTCTTCTTTTTCTCTTTTCTTGCTGTCTGTATCTATATGCTGTATTGGACTGCACATAGACAGTGTGACAGACACTTGAGCAGCTAAGCAGTACCTTTGACAGAACTTTTATTACTCTCTCTGCATATATATAATTGGTGAATTCTTTAATATTATTATTATTATCCTGAAGATTTCTTATTATTAGATTTCTTATTTTGTCCCAGAAAAAATAATAATAATATTGATACCATAACCATATTAAAACATAATCATGATGAATAGAATATAATAAATAAATTACTGGATTAATAAGCTGCTCGATCGCGTGCTTGTGAACATAAATGGACACACAAAAAAAAAAAAAAAAACTTGTGACATTCAAGTTTTGATCTACACATGGACATGGTCAATATTTATTTATTTATTTTTATTGATTGAGCGATTCTCTCACTTTTAGTTTACATTAAAATTTAAGCAGAAAATCATAATCCCATAAATTTATGTCACACGTTCAGTTACTTATTTTATTATCGATGACATTCTAGTTGCAGCAGCAGCAACAATAATGATAACAGTATAAAATAAAATAAAAAGCAATAAATAATAAGATATTGAGTCACGTTTTCTGACAAAAAAAAAATAAAAAATTATTGTCTCACATTCAAGATTTGATCTACGCATGGTCAGTCTTCATTTCTTTTCCTTTTTTTTTTATTCTTAATAAATGATTCTCACATTTGTGGGCATTAAAGTTTAATAAGAGAATTTATGTTGCAACCGTGATAAAATATAAAAGAGCAATAAATCAAAATTGGCTTCTCTTTGTGGCCCGCTTTGACAATAATTTTCTGGTGATACATGAATGGTCTTAGTGGCGACGGTTCACAAGTTTACAAATATTTACAGCATATAATAAAACGTAAATCCATCATTCAAGTTATATTTTAATTACCAGCGTAACGTTTGATCTTCATGTTAATAATCTATAATGGATGTTATTAATACGACATCAGGCGTTACCAAAAAAATATAATTACCTTTGAATTGAAGGATCTTCAACCAATGAAATACTTGGTTTTGTTCTTTTAAAATGCTTATAAATGGAAAAAAAATTAAAAAAATATATATTTGAAATATCTTTGTAATAAAGACTTATTAAGGAGGGACATTCATCACGAACTATATTTATTTTTTGCTTATTGATTCTTCTAGTTGAACATATTTGAACAGCGTTTATGTATTTCTCAAAAATCATTTTTGTGCATTGGATTATTGGAAGGATTTTCAGAAATCATGAAAATATAAAAAGATTAAAAGGGGCATTTAGCAATATTGAGATTGTTGGCCTTAAGCCCATGTTATGCCCAAACACATGATTCCCGAACCCTCTTCAGGCCCAACAAATTCTCATCCAGTATACAAACCGTTTTCGCCTACCTTAACTTTGATTCATGAGCCCATATTTAAAATACATACTTAGGGAGGAAAAACAAAAAATAGTCAAAGATTAATCCAACAATATTTTTTTTCTAACAGAATGAAATTTCATTAAGATCACTACAAATTAATTCAAAATCAATATTCTACTTTATATTTTTACCGGCTGTGGACGCAGAGCAAGCGTTAGAAGAGGCCCCGTGAAACCAATCCATGGATATGTCACGTGTCACTCCTCACTGGACGCTAGCTCGAATCGTGCTGCATGCAATCGCTTTCACAAATTGCTTGCCTTTCGGCAATCACTTCTAATTGGGGCGCTTTTTAACAACTAACAAGCAGCTCAAAGTTCCAAAATTAAGCCCCGGTGTGCAAGCCAAGCATCCGACCACCAACTCTTGAGTACTTTTCTGCTACTTCTTTATTACATCCCTTAAATTTATTAGCCATGTGGTCTTAATTAATTTCTGTCAATTGTTGCCCCTTTCATTCTCATAGTCATAATTAATTAGTAGAGATATCTCTGTTTAATTGAGTTTAACTTTCCATTCACTCCTCCACAAATTTCTTTTGTTTCATTTCCTGAAAAGTTTTACGTACACACTTATCACATTCCAACATCTTATTATTTCTTAATTCAAGATTACTGGAATGGAATGAACTGAAAATTACGCACATGCATCAATATCGAATTGGATCGAGTTTACTGAATACCCATGAATTTCAAAAATTATTATTATGGAATTCGTTCAAAGATTGTGCATTTCAGTTGTTTTCAAATCGGACCCAAACTGTAAATTTGAGATTCTTTAACAAATGCAGATATTATGACGTTGCCATGTTGGATTAATGCTGTTAAGACATTGTATAAAAAGATTTGATTTGCGTGTCTCTTTGCTTCCAGATGTGAATATTTTCATCAATAATCTCAGTGATTCTCTTATTTGTCCCAGAAATCTCAGTCAAAGCTCTTCTTATTTATTTATTTTTTTAAGGGCAAAAAAAAGGACATTAAGATGGTTTTATAAAACAATTACCCATTTGGCTTTTTATATGGCTCCTAATTAAGAGAAATCTCGATTGAGTTTGCTTTTTCATTCTCTTTCTATTGCCTTAGGGCTTACTCAATCTTTCCATAAAAAGAAAATTCGTGCAACATGCAGCAACAAAATCAAAATGCGATCATCCTTTTTATATCTACAACAAAATCCCATGTCATATAAAACAAAACAAAATACAAAAAAAACTCCTACAAATTAGGAGCCAGCTGCCAGCGGTTCAAGTAAAATTTAAGAGGAAATAAGCTTTTTTAAGATTTAAATATGCTTTTGTTGATACGATCACGTTGTTAATTGCCAAGGTTTAATTTGCCTAGTTGATTTTAGGTTACCCTACGTACGTATCTCTTTGGTTTTAGCCATATAATTACTTTAAAAAAAAGTGTATGTATCACAATTTAACATAATCATTCTATTAATATAATCAATGTCACTTGAGAATTAAGATAAATATATGTTTCTTGATAGAGCCAAAAGAAAGAGTTTTGGCAACAGCGCTCGAGGAAAATCACAAGGCATCCAACATCCTCTTCTTCTTCTTCTTTTTGAAAATATGTACTGTAGAGTCATTCAAAATGCTTTTATGTTTATTTAACTGTATGTAATTGATCCTTTTTTGGGGGGAAAAAAACTAATTAAAATAACAAAAATGTTCTCTAAATGATCAAAAATGAAGTCAAAGTATCTTCTTAAGAGCGTTTAATTCGATCTTATAAGTATTTTCATTAAAAAAAAAATTGTATATAGAATTATAGTGTCCAATTGATAGATATTGACAACTTTAATATCTTTATAATTTTCAAGTTTCTTTATTTCATACACTGATTCATAGTCATACAAAGTAAATTTAAAATGTACAATGAAATACGAACTTAGCACTTGCAATAAAAAAAAGTGAGAGAGACTGTATGAATATAATTTTTTTTTTTCATTTTGTCATTGTGCCTGTTCGATTTTTTTTTAATTTAATTTTTTAAATCGTACTAAACCCATCACAAATTTGACTTGCTCGACTAATGATAAGTATAAGGTAAAATTTAAATCAATTTGATGGTGGGACAGAATCCAGCAGTTAGATGTGAAGCCACTAATATTATTGTAACTATAAGATCAGGCAGACATAGAAACAATCTAAACAGCTTGTGCTACCAAGAAAGAGGAACTCGGATTCCCCATAATTTTTTTGAATTTTTGATTCCCCATAATTTTTCTATTTTGGGGTTTATTTGATACAGTCACTTTGTTTTTATTTTATCGAAGTTTGTTGACTTTTTGTAGCGATATTAATTTAATTCAGTACAAGTTTGTAAATACTATAATGGCCAATGTTAAGTTATTTAATGGCATGAGTTTCAACTAACACGGCTTTAACTTAAATTTATCTAAGTTTTGAGGATAATTTGTCTAAATGACATATTTTGTCACGTTGTCGGCCTAACAACCCAGCGGGAATATGGCGGGTTGTTTTCATCTCGTGCATCTTTCTTACGATACTTCCTTGGAATTATCATATTTTTTCCATTATTTTGGGTTAATTGCTTAATTATATGTTAAATAATTGCAACGATATTTCTCTTACTCTTGCTTCCAATCATATGTTTGTTTTGTGATTATACACTATAATTTAGACTAGAAGTGAGGAGCAATTGTGACTGTTAATATACATACGAGTGTCACTATTCACATTAATGTTATGGTGCACTTAATTATCACATAGGAAATTATTATTGCACCATCTTTATTTTAACTTATGTTCATCCAACCATTACAAAAATTCTAACATGTACTTTGCACCACATTTCTTTTTACATTTGTATCAACTAGCCACTTTTGCATTAACACTATTAAATAATTTTAATAAAATGATAATTTTACTCCCAAATAAATTAAAAGACCATTTTATTTTATAAAAACTTTAAAAAATAAAAAAATATAATGATAAAAATATCCCTAAATTTAATAAAAATAAATCCCAAAATTAGAATTTTTATTTTTAATAAAAATTATTTTAATATAAAATTATAATTATAAAAATAATTGCAAAATTTTGGGATTTAATAAAAATCCCCTAAATTATTAAAATTTTAGGATTTATTCTTTTAAGAAATAAATTCAGTTATTTTAATAAAATTTTACAAAATTATAATTTTTTAATAAATAAATTCATTTATTTTTATTAAAAAAATTTAAAATTAAAATTTTTAATAAAAATAATTATTAAAATTTTGTAGAATCTAAATTTAGTAAAAATCAGTTGAGCACCTCTATTTGAGATTTATTTTTTTATTAAATTTAGGGATATTTTTATGATTATAATTTTTAATTTTAAAAGTTTTTATAAGATAAAGTAGTCTTTTAATTTATTTGGGGGTAAAATTATCATTTTATTTAAATTATTTAATAGTGTTAATGTAAAAGTAACTAGTTGATAAAAATGTGAAAAGAAATGTGGTGCAAAGTACATATTAAAATTTTATAGTGATTAGATAAATATGAAGTAAAATAAAGGTGGTGCAATGATAATTTCGCTTATTACATAAATCTTATTCAGTTAATTTAGAATTTCAATATGGTTTTGTGTCGAGAGGAATGCTTTGAAAAAAAAAAAAAATAGTGTCTCATTGTACTAGTAATAAAATGTGGTCCCAGAAGATAGAATTTTCAACGTCGACAGTAACACATTTAGTCCACAATTATTGTTGACAACAACGATTGATCTACATTATTGTCATTAATTCGATAGATATTTAATAAAAGAGAAATACGACAATATGTCCAAAAAAAAAACACAAAGACACCGAATTACACTTTGGCCCACAAGATATATCCCCAAATGGGTTTACCAAATTTGCTGCTTCTTGTTAGCATGTGCCTTCGTGATTAACCATATGTTTAATCACCAAAATCCATGGTTTAGAATTTTGGGCCCTTATCCTCTCTCTCTTTAATTTTTTGATTTTCTGGTCTAATATGATTGATTTGGCTAGTAGAATCATTGGCCTTAGGTTCAATAGCAATACCAACATGACATGATTGATGGTTTATTTCTATATAGCTTATAAGCTACTTTGTCTCCAACTTCATTTATACCACATTCTTTTTGGTGCTGAAGTATGATTGCCGCCACAAGATTTTATGATTATTTTTGTATTTTTCATTTGATATTTAAAATTAATATAGAAATGTAGTTTAGATGTGATTAACACATCTTCTCATGTCGCCCCATTCGTCGGAGTAAGGAGAATTGAATCATGGTTTGTGTCTAAACACGGTCGAGCAATTATTGTGTATTTAATTTTATAGCTAATTTAACTATTAATTTTAATTACTGCTGCGATTATCGTTCTAAAATCAAGTAGATTTAGAATGAAAATTCAACATAAATCATACTTAACAAAATTGAAATAGTAAATTATTAAATATCACATTGAAGTATCAACAAGAAGCCACTAGTTAGAATCATTATATGAATTGACCATTGTACATTTATTATAATAAGGTTCTGTTTGGGATTGAGGTGCTGTAACTTTTGAGCTACAACTGTTATGAAACAAAAGTTAATAATCTGTAGTAAATATAAATTTTAAATAATAATTTTATTAAAATTATTAAAGATATAAGAAATTTTTCATTATACAAGTGAAAAACCATATCAATATATCTTTTAAATTACAGTGGTTAGTGTTTACCAAACACTTTAGTGCTATAATTTTTAAGCTACGCTAGACAACCTCAATATCAAACGCACCTTAAGTGAATAAAAAGGCAAAGCAAGATGTGATTGTTTAAATAACAAAAAGTTGCCACGAGGCCGAGGGTGTGGGGGGGCTTGTTTCTTCAACAAAGTTGAGTCTAAATTTTCGAATTCTCATAGGTTAAAATATTTCTTCTTTTGAAGCATTCTCAAAAGCAACTAAGCAAGTGAGAGTATATTTTTGAGCTAATCTCGTAGATCTTTGTGTTAAACAATAAATCCAATATTGTAATATATGTAGATTATGACCAATTTTAAAAATAAATACAACAACGAAAGGTTTGGTTCCATATTCAAATTTGGCATTTAACATCACATGCAATCCAAACAAGACCCATCAATTTGTGGGACGGGCGTTCGGCTTCCCCCTTTGCAGAAATATGTCATGGCTCAAATGACGCAACAATAGAGCCACTTGGTGCACTTTTTGTTGGCCTTTCGCATGGCAACAATCTGTTTCTAAAAGTACCAGAGGGCCCGTTTGGCATCAAATTTCCAATTATATCTTCTGCGTCTGCTTTCACAATATCGAAATGAGCATGAAACGATCCAAAATCGCTTCGAACTCTTGTTTAGGGACTGTTGTTTTCATCGGGACGCTATCATTTTTGCTTCCAGCTCTGCTGACATGTCATGCTTTCCCGGTTTTATCTGGCCATGTGGGTTTTAATATCAATCTAATCTGTCCACTTTCTATTGGCTCCATCGCTTTCGTTTTGATAATTTTATTTTATTTTTTGAATCTTTTAATGATAATTTATAACTAAATAAATCCAGCTTATTAATCTATCTCACACAAAGTATGATAAATTGAATGTCATGAATTTTTAGAAACAAAAACTAAATTAGTGATTCTCATCAGCCAATTAATGAATGCACTAAGGTCCAAAGTCATAACTAGTGGTGAATTCAAATTTCTTTTCAAAAATGCGAGTAAGGTCGCTTTTTTAAAAAAATTACATGAGACTATTACTCATGATACAACATATTACATGATATTATAATTGGGATTTACAATTACATAATAATTGATACTAGTTTACATCAACTCTTAAATAGCACAACTCAAATTTAACCCTCTCTAATATTCGAGTGACTTCAACATTCACTCAAGAGATGAGAAAGAAAATTTAAATTAAACCCCACAATACTTATGTGAGAGTTCGAAACCACTTCTCTCGCAAATGTGAGAGAGTGGCTTCAACCACCGGGCTAAGACCCAATGGTTGAGGTCGCTTTTAATTGGTATAGATTTCAGAGCGATATATGATCAATAGACCTAAAAAATATATAATAAATATCGATTGCATTATATGTATCTTACATGAAGTCAAAATTAATTTTTTTGTATAACTTAGTTGTTTTTTTTTAAAGGTAAGGGGGGGGGGGTGAGCAAGTCCAAATACAAATTTTACACCCCCTTACCACCCTCAAGAATCGAATCCAGATTTTGGTAGAGGCTATAACTTCACTGCAACCAACTCGACCACGCCCTTGGGGCTTGTATAACTTAGTTGTTGATTGTGAAGTAATTAGAAAATTACGAGAGATTATTTTTATTAGAAGATCATGGGAGGTTACTTTTAAGTCATCTGTGTGGTTTCAAACAAACTAACTTAAGCAGCTGCCTGTTGAGGTAACTAGTGAATAAGCCAAAGGCAGCTGCCACCAGGCAACTTCGTGTACCGTGGTGAAAAATGAGGCTGTGTCTGGAATCTGCAACAGCATCGGCACATTAGGCTCAAGACAGTTACTGGCTAGCCTATGTGTGAGCGTGTGCGCGCCAGCTCCTGCTGCTATCTCTTCAATTTAATATTTATACATTAATGATCAAAACATAATTGCGATTCTATTAGCGACCCTTCTTGGTTTTTTCTTGAGGGTTTCTATAATAAAGCCAAAATCCTCGTAAACATGTGTGTTTGTGTTGTTTATTTTCTCGGTGTAGAACTGCAGATCACAAAAATTTCAAATATTTTGCACTCAAAATGTGAATTTGAGAATTGATAAGATAACTGAGCTCATAAAAGTCATTATCATACAGTATTTTTACTGTTGTGTAATTTCATTACTGTGCTAGAATTTATACTTTGTAGGGTGCGGAATCCAGATAAATTCGTGCCTATAAATGGAGCTACGTTTGCCCAAAATCTTCCACTCGTTGTTTAAACTTCCGCATAATGACATTTTTGCCATCCCATCTAACTTAAAAGGCAAAATGCCTATTTTCGTTCACATTTGGTACTCCTGCTCCTGGCTTACCATATGATTCAACACAGAAGAATGTATAGATTGTACTAAAAAATAATAATGAACAATCATATCCTTATCTAATATGAAAACGAAAAAAAATAATAATCATACCAAAATTGTTATCAACCGTTCATATAAACTCATTGGAAAATGGGGCATCTCCTTATTTACATTGACTAGTAAAAGACAAAAAAAAGTCAAATGCCTGCAGAAGAAAAAAAGCTTCACACACTACACAGTCCTGCAAAGAAACAGTAAAACCACACGCGGTGCCGGTGTAGAATTCCAAAGCGTTTTCCACTTTTTTAGCCCAAGATGAGATTTCATTTATTAAAAGCTAGGAAGAAGCAATCTCAGCTCAGCCACGTGAGGCCGTCCGCACGTGCCGGATACTCACGTCATCAAACGGCTGGATAGTTGCTCCTCTATTCTATTGATCTATTCTACTACTATTCTTCTACCCTGTAACTGCGAGATGGAATAGTACTACGACTATCGACAAAGACTATTTTACCCTTCACGGACCTTGCCCTAATTACCTCCGTACACCTCAGCATAAATAAACGCAACCACCGTCTCATTTTCCACTCTCTTTCTCAAACCAAACCAAAGTAACAGGTTACAAATTTAAAGAAACCAGAGGAACACTTCTCGCTCTGCCTTTTCTACAGTGCTTAGCGTACGGACTGGTTTTGCTCAGAGCTCTCTTAAAGCCTGCTACGTTCAAAATCTGCATTCATAATTTCATATCATCTCGTTGATTCTCCATTAATTAATACCCTCCAGCTAGCTAGCTTGCTTCGTTTCCCTTGCGCAATATCTTTGACTTCAAACCTGATATATTCTTCTCCCATCTTCGATCGTTCATGCACTCTGACCAAACACAACTTTGATCTTTGCCGTTTTAAGTATCCGATTCGATTATTCCTCTCTTTTTGACGACAAATAATATATACTCGATAACCTCCCTACCGAAAGAGAGACGTGGTAAAATGTTAATAGACTCGGATTTTGAGCCACCCAGTGACGCGACAACTAGAACAACGTCAACAGCAAATTCAAGCTCAATGAGCAGTGAAAGCTGTAGCAGTTTCAGTCGTCTTTCTTTTGAACTCCCCACTTCTAAATCTTCTCCGGAAAACCTCTCCCTGAAGCCTCACCGCTCCTCCGACTTCGCTTACTCCGCAATCCGCTCTGCTACTTTCGGCCGAAAAACCGGCCTCACCTTCCGAGACTTTGACCTCCACCGCCGTATCGGTGCTGGGGACATCGGGACCGTTTACCTCTGCAGTCTCAACAACAAGTACCGTCAAGACCGTGGCCATGAGCCGTGTTGTTTGTATGCCATGAAAGTTGTGAACAAAGAGGTGTTGGAGAAGAAGAAGAAGGTGCGTAGAGCTGAAATGGAGAAGAAGATCTTGAAGATGTTGGATCACCCTTTTTTGCCCACTTTGTATGCTGAATTTGAAGCCTCCAATTTCTCTTGTATTGTTATGGAGTTTTGTTCGGGTGGTGACTTGCATTCTTTGAGACATAAACAGCCTCAGAAGCGCTTCTCTTTGACTTCTGCTAGGTACATTTTCTTTTTAGCCTTTTAGTTTCTTTTGTTTCGTTTTCTTATTTTTGTTAAAAATGATGATCCGTTTATTATGAAAGCATGAAAAAAAATCAAAAGTTGCAGCCTTTTCAAGTTCTGCATAATACCTTTTGAAAGAAAAAAAAAATGAAACTTTTTTGCATGTTTTGATTCTGGGTATTTTGTTTTCCAATTTATTTTATTTTATTTTTTGGTTTTTGATAAGGGGTGTTTTGTTTTCTTGTATTACAGAGCAGTATGGTATTGTTCTTATCATGTCTGCTTTATTAGCTCTGTTAAGTCATCTTCAGTGGAAATATTAATTAATAAACTTTTGTCTTGTGTTTCAGAGGAGTAGCATAGCTTCGTTAATTGGGTCATTGAAAATCGCATTTTTATATCATCCCAGTTCTTCTCAAATTCATACACAGCTCAAAATTTTTCTCTTTAGCCGCAAATTTCCGTTATTTGAAAATTTCCCATTTGTGGAATAATTGATTGACTTTACCCTAGTTTAACTTCGAAGATACATTTTATTTTATCTCATCCAAACATATTTTGACCTTTATCACGCAAGACATTAGAAAATTTTCATTTTCTCGAGGACTTTACGCGTGTTTTTTTCCGAGAAAGTTGTCCGCTTTTCGATTTTCTATCCATCTGCTGAAGGAAAAATAGATAAATAATATTTGGCTATTAACAAAATATTATCATTATGATAAAAACAACGACATTGTTGTGTGTTACAGTAATATTATAGCATTAACAATATCCTTTTTTTTTTTTTTCTTAACGGTGTCTTGATGGTGTTAAATTTCAGTGCTTGGCAAAAAAATAAAAAATAAAAAATAAAAACCGTTAACAAATTGTCATCTCATTTTCTATTTACAGGTTTTATGCCGCTGAGGTTTTGGTTGCTCTAGAGTACCTACACATGCTGGGAATAATCTACAGGGACTTGAAACCCGAGAACGTTTTGGTGAGATCGGACGGTCACATCATGCTCTCAGATTTTGACCTCTCTTTATGCTCAAATGCGATCCCTGCCGTTGAATCTCCATCTTCCTCTCCAGGAGCCGCATCTCCACGCTCCCAAACATATACTCGCCAATACTCTACACGCTTGTCTCGCTTTCTGAACCGGTTTTTCGGGTCTAAAAAAATCCAAACTTTGACTCCTAATCGGCTCTTCGTTGCCGAGCCGGTCGCTGCCCGGTCCTGCTCTTTTGTCGGCACCCATGAATATGTTTCCCCTGAGGTTGCTTCGGGTGGGTCCCACGGTAATGCCGTTGATTGGTGGGCTTTTGGAATTTTTATATACGAGATGATCTACGGCCGTACGCCTTTCGCCGCTCCATCAAATGAAAGCACACTGCGTAACATAGTGAAGAAGCCCTTAACATTTCCTACTCAATCGCCCTCTTCGATGTTTGAGTACCACGCGCGGGACTTGATTTCCGGTTTGTTGAACAAGGATCCGTGCAATAGACTCGGGTCGAAGCGCGGCGCCGCTGATGTCAAAACGCACCCGTTTTTCAAAGGTCTTAATTTCGCTCTTATAAGATCGCTGACTCCTCCCGAGATTCCGGGCATGAGAAGGCAAAAAACGATGCCGTTTCCAGAACAAAAGATTAAAACGCAGTCAACGGCATTTGATTGCTTTTGAAGTGGGGTAGGAAAATAAATGGGGATTAGTGCAACGTTTTGAGTGAGGCACTGCCAGATTCTGTCCCTAGCGGGTGATTAATGTGTATATCTGTCACTACCTATTTACGTAAATATAGTATGCCAGAGTTGAAAGAAATAGTTAGAAACGATAGAATAATAAACACATAAATATGTTTACTTGTTCATTCCTTTTTTTTTTTTTTTTAATTTTTCCTCATAATTAATTTATAGGTTTAGTCTAGAATAGCAAAATTGTGTCAAAATTCATATAAATTTTTTTTTTTACGTGTTTGACGAGAAATCCCTCACGTAACAATGCATTTAAAATGAGATGCGTGGAGGTGGGCTTAGGTGTGTCAATCATCTTATTTTACAACACAAATATTGTATCCTACATTTTATTTAAGGTAACATGACCAGATGTGTTAACATTGAATAAGAAACTGATTCGCATAATGACTGTTGATTAGTAGAATACAAACACTTAAACAACGATAGAAAGCTTTAATTAGTGTTCTGGAAACTCAAGTGGAGTAGGTTTTTTGGCGATCACGGAGGCAGGTTAAAATCCCCTCAAATTCAGTACTCTTTTGACCTAAACTTGATCTTATTAATTAATCATCCTCCTTCTAATGACTCGAGGATAACTGCAGAGCCTACCACTCTTATTAACTTTAAGTTTTATCTCGGTCCCACTATTTTTCGCCATTTGGTCGGCCACGACTATGAGCACATCACGTGGGACACATCAACGGCTCAGATTTTCTCTTGACTCCCCATTTTCGTTAATTGTTTTTAATTAAGTTTAAATCATTGGATGATAATAATTTAGTTTGAAAACCAAAAGCCGAACCCAGAGGGCGTGTGAAAGAAAAGCGAGATTTGCAGCTGCCGAGGTTCGGGAAAAAGAAGGTAGAGACACATTCCCCTGTTACGCTCACTTTATTTCGCTAAACCCACGGTCCAATTTAAAGGGCGCGTGTAGGAATGTTACTGTTGATAAGCAATCCGTGTCCACGCTAATGAAATATCGTGATTGCCACGGACCAATGAATTGGCGCGTGCTGGAAGTATCAGTTGTGTACGGTTGTTATGAAAGCGAGCATATAATTGGACAACACATGGGACTGTCCATGTGATGGGCTGCCAAAGGGGCAGGCGTTACAGATAACTTAAAAGCAGTTGTCCCCAGTTTTGTCTAGGCCTGGCCCCACGCTAACCCAACATTGGGCTAACGAATAGCTGTCCCCACGGACCCCACTCTCCCCTATAACATCCACCCACGTGGCTTTACATTCTTCAATCACATTGTATTCTAATGTGGAAAATGACCCTTTCTCTCTCAAGTTGTGGTGTGTGTGTTTGAGATTATTTTGTCCCAAAGTGCATTAATGTTCGTATTCCCGTTAACAAAAATTGCTAACTAGTATTTGTCAAAATCTGTTGAAAATGAATTTTTCTTTTCTATGAGTGATAGAAGTTAGTTGTACAATTTTTATTCTTACTATTTCAAGAAAAAAAATTATTTTTTTCTTAAAAAAAAAAAGGAACAGAATTTAAGTAATAAAAATATTAATGTGGTTGGTTTAGCTTGTAAACTTTTGCTGGACTGAGGAAAATAATGTATTAGATTAGATATCAAGAGCTTTGGTGACATACATTTTAACAATTTTATAAACCGCACCTAGACCAAAATTTTTAATTTTAATTTAGTTTAATTTTTTTACGTAATTAATGTCGATACAGTCAACGATGGAATTAGCATGGGACAAGAATGGACACCTGCCCTCGCTTGATTAACAAATTCTCAGAATTGCATCCATTATTTTAAGCTTCTACCTCGGTCAACTTAATTAAAATGCCTAATAAAAGTTTGAAAATTTTAAACCTCTTATATTTGAAATGTCCCATGAGTTGAAAATTAGTGATTACTTATATTAAAGGTGCCTTTGGGATTAAGGTTGGGAGCACTAAAGTGTTTGGTAAACACTAACTGCTGTAACTTATAAACTATGTTGATATAATTTTTCACTTGTATAATGAAAATTTTATTATATCTTTAATAATTTTATCAAAATTATTATTTAAAATTTATATTTACTACATATTATTAACTTTTGTTTGATAATTATAAATTTTTTTTTTTTACAGCAACACCTCAATCCCAAACGGGACGTAAGTTCATTGTTAAATTGTTATTTATGAACTAAATTTTGAACTCTGTCCCTGCAAGGAGTTCAATAATTTAAAGTACTACACGATACATTTAAGGTTTGAAATGCACTCATATTATTTTGTATTTACATAATACTCAAAGGATTTTCCTCTTTTTTTTCTCCGGAGAAAAAGTGACTTCATTGAAAAAAAAAAAAAGGAAAAAAGAAAAGAAGCTAGAAATAGTTAGTACCATATTAAATATGACCCACCATTGGAACATGGCTTGTCCATCATACATCAATCATCAAGTCTGTTGCAAAAAGTAGAGATGAGAAGTACTTATAAAGCTTCAATAATTGAAATTTGATTTCAAAATAATAATTCAAATTTATACTAAAAGTTCAACAAGATGACGGTGAGGATTTGAAAGAAGAAGAAAAAAAGGCTAGGCTTGAACTTGAAATGACAAAAGAGAGAATAAACAAATGACTTCTCTTCTCAATTGGCAAAGACAATGTAAAAATATCAGAAAATTAGACTAAATTAAATATATTCGCGGGTAATAGAGATTAGGGCATGGATTCTCTTTGGGTTAGGCTGATGCTGCAATGGGGCCAACTAGGACGATCCACTCAATTAATTAATTAATTAATTTTGGTTTTCACTTTGCTCTTAACAAGACAAAATTAAAAAACTCTTTTTAGAAGATTGCTTATCGAACTTAAACTCTAATTTTTTAATATGAAATTTTGTTGGGTAAAGAACTAAGCAATAAACAATGCTTTGGAGACAACATTGGAGAGAATTGAGTTGATAGTAAGAATTAAAAACGCCAGCTGAGATTTGATTGTGCAAAACACAATGCCAGCTACCTCTCGTCATGTACTGCTTGAGGTGTTTGTGCGTTTGAAATTACTTTTGATAAGTTTAAAATTATTTCGAAAAATTAAAAATTAATTTTAAATATTTAAAAATCTTTTTTTTTTAATTATTTTACTAAAGTTACTTTATCTTATAGTAGATATTAAAAAAGTAATGAATGAGTAATTTTTGAAAATATAATTTTAAGAGTCAATTTTATACTTAAGGTTTGTTTGAGATTGTTTTCAAAAAATTTAAAAATGATCTTAAAAAGCTAAATGTTAATTTTAATTTTTAATATTTTTTTTAGCAATAACTTTTTAAAATCTACCTAACTTTTCAAATATACCCTCGTATATATTATAAATATTCAAAATTATTTCCATTAATTAAGAAATAAAATTATTAAGTTTAATGATTGAAATATCCATTTTAACTTCTAATAACAAATATACCCACTATTGTACCTTCTCTCTAATGTCACATCCTGCCTTCAATGTTTTCTCGTTTGCCATCCTTCTTGTTGCAATACAATACAACAGTTACAAATGTCAACGAGATAATTTAACGTGGCAGCAGGTAAGAGGGGAGACGGTGTCAGAGGTTACATGCAGCTTGTAGAATCAGGGTCCGGCGAGTCGAGGAAGGATGACGGTGGGTGTGCGTCAGATTAGTGTCGGACAAATGGGTCTCAGATCACGTGAATTGTGCATGCAACGTAACTTGTGCCTAGAGAGATTATGTGCCGTAGTGTTACGTGGCCTATGCATGGTAGATTCTCAGTAAAATTAATTTATTGATAATTAAATAATTAACTATCATAGGGTTTGATAATGTGTAGATGTAGGTCTGCCTCAAGGTGTTTAGGACCTATGACCTACCTGATAACGTCTTCGAGAATCCAGATCCACCGGCACTACCGGTCAATTTCGAGGATGGCGTAAATTGGTCGATGCGCGAGTTGAGAGAATCGTTTGTCCGTAAACTGACATCCAGGCCCCCTTCAATTTGTCTTAATTATTATTTGATCCCCATATTCTATAATTATTATTTTTAATCCCGGCCTGCCTTTGACTGAAGACTGTTATTACAAGGAATAGTGATGATATTTGCCCACCCAGTGAGAGAGTGACGTATACATAACATGCTGGGAAACGAAGGACAACTCGAATCACAAACGAGTATCACAACGACACAGTTCTGCTCAAGCTAACACGCATAATGGGCTAATGGCCGGCCAGAGATGTGCTGCTTGCAAGTGTGAGCTTTCCGTTTTTATTTTTATGTTCTTTTAATTTATCCTCAGACCAAGCAGTAATTAAACCTAACAATAATAACCATCAACAGATTAATAATATTAATTCCCAAAACTGAGCTAAACTATCACAAAGAGTGATAGCGAGGCTAGGGAATAATATACATCTCGGGGAGGAAAAAAATAATAATAAAATACACTTGATAGCTTCTTCAACATTCCATTTTATCACGACGGCCTAGCATACTTCTGCAACAAACAAAATTACAATAATTCACACGTACTAGAGAGGGGGAATGCATAGAATAAAGCAAGAGTCTTCAGTCTCATGTTTGACACACAAGGTAGAAAGTGATAATAAAGTCATAACACAAACCAAGGAAATATTAGCGAATGACCATAGACAAACCAAGGGAGATGACATAAGTACTAACATCTCAACTCTCTCTTATTCTACCAAACTTGACCCCTAATCATTAAACAAATAGTCATAGTCAAAGTCATAGCCAAAGTCATAATCAGAGAACTCATAGTAATCATCTTCATCAGACACAAGCTCAATATCGGAAATACCAGATGGGTAATCTTCTACAGATGACCAACAAAAATCTTGAAAATCTGCACCGAATTCATAGTCATGGGTAGAGTCATTGGGATGTCGTAAATCTCTGATTCTCTCGGCACATATCTTCCCCAATTTCCCAACCAGATTGACATTGAAACACTGGCGCAGGTCAAGTGATTCAAGGTGAGGACAGCCATCAAGAATAGCCTGCAACCCCACATTTGTCAGCTCGTTTCCAAATAACTGGAGATGGCGCAATCCATGCATGTTTTCTGCTATAGCTTTCGCATCATCATCACACTCTATTTTTGGGCACCTGTGACCCCGGTTGTTCAATTTAAATGATCTCAGAAGTGGGCAAAGGCTCCCAACAGCTTCCAATGCTTCTTGTGATAATGAGCAGTATGAAAGTTCAACCCCCTCGAGCAGTGGAAACCCTTTAATAGCTTCACAAAATCCTTGGTCTGAAATGTTATAACATGACACAAGTCTGAGATTCCTGAGATTCCTTGACCTGCCAACAGGATTGCAAAAGAACTTGATATAGGAAATCAGCAATAGTAAAAATAATGACAACCATTTGATAGGATTCATTTGTCATTATAGTTACTACTAGATCAAAGATGATGTTTCTACACATTTGAGAAGAATATCAGAGAAAAGATCTCTCGGAAGTGTTTGTCATTATAGTTAAGCGTGTCTACTATTTAATATGTCCAATCATTTATAAGGTGTTTGGCCTTCTAGTCTCAATAGAAAGATAGAAGATTAATTTAGATGATATGGAAAAAAAATCCCTCAATGTATAATTTGAGGGCCTTTTCCGAACCAAGCTGTCACAATTCCATCAAATATACAAATAAATATTCCCTTTGCTAATTGTTAATTGCACCCTATCATCCATGCATCTGACTTACTGGGTCACCATTCTCAAACAAAAATAAAGAATTGTATAAGTTACAATGTGCATCATGTTCGATCAATGCAAATTAACAAACATAATAGGATTTTTCCAATATTCTTTACCAAAGAAAAATGTACAGCTACATTGTTCTAATACTGTCAGTCATTGAGCTGCATCAAAATGTTTTCCATTTGATAATCAAAACTAAATTCACCATATTCCCAAAGTCATCACAAGCTACACTCATTCTCCCAACACTTGCCACAAACAAATGAATTTGTAAAAGAAACAGGGGAAAGTAAACGAAAAAGAACCATGCAGAATAGTTGCATTAGTAGAACATGCAACTACACCACATGACATTCGTACCGATTTTAGGGTAATTAATATATCATTTAAAGGATTGAATGCCTGCTTCACGTTTTCCTTCTTTATATTCTTTCTCGCTCTTTCCTCTTTTTAATTTTCTTCATTAAATAAATAAGCAGTGTTACTTTTTATATCACCACTGACTGCAATATGTGAACTAACGTTACACATTATTATTCACTTAGACCTATTAATAAGAACTAATCATTTTAATACTCACAAAGAGACAATTAACTTAAAGCTATTCAAGTTTTCATCATCAAACAATTTCCATGTGAAGGCAAATTATATGTCAAAACCCATGAAATCCATTTGTCCATTTCGCAGGGCCATTAGAACATAATTTTACCAAGCATAGATGATTCACCGACCCAATAAACATTGCCACCTATAAATTTAATTCTATAAGCCAATTCCAAACAAATTGCTCCAATCAAAATTTTGATGAAATCTCCAGTTTATGATGGATAAATGGGTGCCATCAATCAAACATATAAACAAACCCTAAAACCCTAGAATCATTTCCAATATATATTTATAAAAAAAAATTGGATTTTTAAAAAAGGTTTTGACATTACCTATTAGCGATGTATTGGAGAAGCTCATCGGTACCGAAGTACTCGATATTGATGGAGAGCAATTGGCCGTTGCTACGGTCAACAGCGTGGCGGCACATCTTCTCCAAGTCATGGTCCATGTCCCACAAATCTCCTAAGTTGTGCATGTCAATGTTCCGCCACATGGCGGGATCGTGGCAGATCCTCAGCCAAGAAGAGCACACACGTTGCGCGCTCGTCAGCACATCGATGGCGCCGATTTTTGATAGAATCGTTGACGTCACGTCCGCCGGCAACTGCGTCCAGTCGCATGATTCTTGCTCCGCCGTGCCTGTGCTCATTCTGCTAGTGTTGCATCCTATCCAGAAACATAAAGCTTGAAAATTTACCAACCCTTGAAGGGTTATGTAATGTGTGAAGTGAAACGACACCGTGTTGTAAATTGCAAGCCGTGTAAATTTGTACAACTTCGAAATTTAAAATGTAAGAAATCTAATTGGATTGAATTTGGAAACTGAGTTGGTCGAATAAATGATAGCATTTGTTAATTTTAACCGATTAATACAGAAAATATTTCAAGTTTAATCATTTTCTAAGTATTGGCTTTATAATTATAATAATAATAATAATAATAATAATAATAATAATAATTTGAAAAAGGATAAAGATATATTTTGCAAAATACGACAATTGTGAATTTTCATTTGTTTTTAATTTTTTATTCTGAATTGATTGGATTCAATTTGACTGTACATCCAATAAGTGGACATCTAAGAGCATCATTAAAAAGTTATTCAAATAAAATTTTACTATTTATTTAAAGAGTCGCATCAATAAAAAAAAGTTTCAAAAAATATTCAAATAATATTATCCTTCTCTCTTTTCAATATTGAAGAGAAAGAAATATTATTCTATTTGAAGAGTTTTTTTTTCGAGCCTTTAATTTAGTGTTATATTAAATTTTTATCTTATTATTTTTGAAGAGAGACAAGTGTTATAATTACTATTATTTTGGTAAGAAAAAAATGATTAAAATAATATAAATTTATTTTTATTTGAAAAGTTTTTTGGGAGATGATTTTTTTTTTACTACATATATAAGCAAATAAGTGTTTAAAGAGTTAAATTTAAAGAATGTTTCAGCATGTTGCAATACAATATATCATGTATGAGATTTAAGTAACATGAATACAGATTCTTATAGATTCTTTTAATATTAGAGTTGGACTAGTGGCACACCTCCAACAAACTATCATTCTCTTCAAACCCCTTTCTATATATATCTTTTTTAATTCCTAAAATAACCCATATTTGCTGCTTTTCTTCATAAACTGTAGTGATTTAACACCCCTTAAGACACAAGATGCTAAGCCACTGCCCAGGAGACTCAAGTTCTTGATCAAACAAGTTGCATAAGAAACCAAGATAAGATGTCTAGTATTCAACTCAAACCCAATACGCTCTAGATCTAATGATTAATATCAGTGCTTTCAACCTAAACAAGAACAACTCACAATACACAAGAACAGAATATTACGTGGTTCAATTGTGCATTACATGCACAATTTACATCCACGGGAAAAGCCACAGGAAAAGCTTTATTGATGAATCAAGAAGACAAATACAGAACTTCTCAAGATGAGACTACAAGCATCAAGATTACACTCTCTCACTCTCTGATCTCTCTCACTCTCTGATCTCTCTCTCAAGCTCTCTCTCTGAACCACACACTTCCTCCCTCAGCAACCAGCTTTATACACCTGATGCTGAAACCCAGATTGCACAGGATCTGGACACGTGTGTAACGACATTAACAACTTTGATTCGTTTCTTCACGAGCTGGCTCACGTGCTTCACTTAAGTTTATCCAAAACGACAGAGGCTGAGTCGTTTTAGCCTTTGAACTTAAAATCCTCGTGCTGCACGTGACAGTTGACTGAAACCATTTGAACAAAACGAACCGTTTTGGGATTCTGAGTTTTCGATTCATTGCACTCAAGTCCACATTCTCCACCTTGAATCAAAAACTCCTTTTCCTGCTTCCTTCTCCTTCTGCTTATCAACTTAGAGGCTGTCCAGACCAGCTAAGTCCAAACACATGTTGAACTTTGCTGAGGGAACTGCCTTAGTCAGCATATCTGCTGGATTCTCATCTGTATGCACCTTGGCCATCTTCACAGCTCCTTTAGACACTTCGTTTCTGATGAAATGAAGCTTTATGTCTATATGTTTGGTTCTTTCATGGTGTGCAGGGTTCTTGCACAAATGAATGGCACTGGAACTGTCACAATGTATAGTCACTGACTTCTGCCTCACTCCTAATTCACCAAGCAGCCCCTGCAGCCATAAAGCTTCTTTTACAGCTTCTGTAGCAGCTGTATACTCAGCTTCTGTAGTTGATAGAGCAACCACATGCTGCAGGGAAGCTTTTCAGTTAATAAGGCATCCTTCATACATAAACAGGAAGCCTGTGAGTGACCTCCTTCTATCCAAGTCTCCTGCATAGTCTGAATCAACAAACCCCAGCAGCCCATCACCTCTCCCTCTGGATCTTCCATATACTAGACCATGACTTAAAGAACCATTTAAGTACCTCATGATCCATCTAACAGCTCTCCAGTGTTCTCTCCCTGGTTGTGCCATATATCTGCTAACTACACTCACTGACTGGGATAGATCTGGTCGAGTGAGTACCATAGCATACATTAGACAACCTACAGCATTTGCATAAGGGACATTCTTCATATCAAGCTTCTCCTCATCAGTTTTTGGACACAACTGATTACTCAGCTTGAAGTGAGCTGCTAGGGGAGTTAGTACAGGCTTGGAATCCAGCATCTTGTAGGTTTCCAGAACCTTAGTCAAATATCTCTCTTGACTGAGAAATATTTCTCCCTTTGTTCTGTTTCTTTTAATTTCTACACCCAAAATCTTCTTAGCAGTCCCTAAGTCTTTCATGTCGAATTCTGAGTTCAACATAACCTTCAACTTTTCTATTTCATCCCTCCTTTTACAAGCTATCAGCATATCATCTACATAGAGGAGGAGATAGATGTAGTGATCATCTTCCAGCAGCCTGAAATATACACAGCAGTCATAGTTGCATCTCATGAATCCATTTGTTATCATGAACTCATCAAACCTGAGATACCACTGTCTTGGGGACTGCTTTAAACCATAAAGAGATTTCTTGAGTAGGCATACATGTCTAGGTTTCATGGAGTCCACATACCCCTCAGGTTGAGTCATGAAGATTTCTTCTTGGAGTCTTCCATGCAAAAATGCAGTCTTGACATCGAGTTGATCAAGTTCCATGTCTTGTACTGCAGTCAGAGCTAGAATTACCCTTATGGAGGCATGCCTGACAACTGGTGAGAACACCTCCTTGAAATCAACCCCTTCTTTTTGTGTATACCCTTTAGCCACCAGCCTGGCTTTGAATCTCTTTGGTTCATCTCCTGTCAAACCATCTTTAACTTTAAAGATCCATTTGCAGTCTACAACCCTCCTCTTATCAGGTTTCTTAACCAGTTCCCAGGTGTCATTTTTATAAAGGGACATAATTTCTTCATCCATGGCTTGCTGCCACTCTTTGCTAAACTTGCTTTGGACTGCTTCTTTGTAGATTTTTGGTTCATCTTCATCAATCTGATGTGCAGCTGCTAGAGCATATGAGATAAGGTCAGCATATCCATACCTTCTGGTTTGTTTGATTTGTCTCCTGGCTCTATCTCTAGTTAGTTGGTAGCCTTTCTCATGTCCCTGAGACTCTTGTTCTTGTTGAGGGAGTTCTGGATCACCTGAGCTGTCAGTAACTCCACCTGAATCTCCAGCTTCCAGTGAGTCATCAGATTTAGAAAACTCCACCTCAAACTGTTGCTTATTACCAGTCTCAGTATCTTCCTTAGTTGGCTGTTGAGCTAACTTCTGATTTAGTAATTCTTTTTCATTAAAGGTCACATCCCGGCTTATTATGCATCTGGGTGGACTTAAGTCTGTGCACCAGATCTTATAGCCCTTCACTCCCTCTGGATATCCTATGAAGAAACCTTTCAAAGCCCTAGGAGCTAGCTTTCCTTGGCTTGTGTGAGCATAAGCTGGACAGCCAAATGCTCTCAGGTTCCCATAGTTAGCTGGTTGTCCTGTCCACCTCTCATAGGGTGTTTTGAAATCAATTGCTGTAGAGGGACTCAGGTTAACCAGATGACAAGCAGTTAAAAGTATTTCTGCCCACAAAGTCTTTGGAAGCTTGGATTGAACCAGCATACTCCTCACCCTCTCCATGAGTGTCCTGTTCATCCTTTCAGCTAACCCATTCTGCTGAGGTGTTAACCTCACTGTTTTATGCCTAGCTATTCCTTCCTTTGCACAGAAGCTATCAAACCTTTGATTACAGAATTCTAAACCATTGTCTGTTCTGAGTTTTTTAACCTTCTTACCACATTGATTTTCAACCAAGTTTTTCCATTCAAAGAACTTATCAAAAACTTGGTCTTTGCTCTTAAGAGTATAAACCCACACTCTCCTAGAGTAGTCATCTATAATGGATAAGAAGTAACTGTTACCACCTAGAGACACTTGTTGAGCAGGTCCCCATAAGTCAGAATGCACATATTCCAGCTTGTCATTTGACTTGTGTATTGACCTATTAAAACTAGCTCGAGTTGCCTTTCCTAAGACACAACTCTCACAGAATTCCAAATCACCAATCTTATCACCTTCTAGTAAACCTTGCTTATCTAATTCTTTAAGCCCTCTCACCCCAATGTGCCCCAACCTCAGATGCCATAGTCTGGTTTTATCAGTATTGGCATTTACTGACACCCCAACTTCACCAGTAACTACTTCCCCATCTAAGACAAATACTCCATTCTTCCTTAAACCCTTCATGATGGTTTCAGTGCCTTTAATTATCATCATTTCCCCAGATTCAATCTTAACACTATATCCCATTTGATCAAGCATTCCTAAAGAAATCAGATTTCTCTTAAGATCAGGCACAAACCTCACCTGTTTAAGCTCTCTTATGGATCCATCATGGAGTTTAAGCCTTATGTTTCCAATACCTATGATCTTACACATGGCATTATTGCCCATCATAACTCTACCCCCATCCAAGTCATGATACTCAGTCAAGTAATTTTTATAAGGGCACATATGGAAAGTACAGCCAGAATCAAGCACCCATTTACCTCTGTCTTTGCTCTCTGTTGCTACACATACACCAGCAGATTCATATCCTTCCTCCTCTACAACAGCTGCATCACCATCCTTTCCCTTTTTCTGAAACTTCTTTTCTGGACAATCCTTCTTGAAATGCCCCTCTTTGTGACACAAGAAACATCTCAGATTCTTTTGCTTTTCTTTATTCTTTCCTTGCTTCTTTTTCTTCCATTCTGGTTTTGCTTTTACAGTTAACCCCTCTCCAGAGCCATTTCCAAGGCTTTCTTGCTTCCCTTGCAATTCTTTAGTGCTAAGAGCTGACTTCACTTCATCCAGTGACAATGTCTGCCTTCCATACATCAAAGCATCAATAAAGTGCTCGTATGACTTAGGCAAAGAACTTATCAGAAGCAAAGCTTTATCCTCATCTTCCAATGCTGCATCTATGGTTTCAAGAGTGTCACACACTTTATTAAACTCATCAAGATGTTCATCTAGAGATGAGCCTTCAAGCATTTTCAACGTGAACATCCTCTTCTTAATATACAACCTGTTGGCCAGGGATTTTTTCATGTAAATGCTCTCTAGTTTTGCCCATAGGTCAGCAACAGTAGGTTCTTTAGCTACTTCTCTTATCACAGAATCTGCAAGACTCAAGATGATAGTTCCCTTGGCCTTCCTGTCAATCTCTGCCATCTGTTCTGGAGTTTTTGATGTAGAGATATCTTTCCCCTCCTTCTTGGTTACTGGTAGCAGGGCATCTCCAAGACCATGAGTTATTAGCACTGCTTCCATCTTCACCTTCCACATATTGAAGTCGTTTTTCCCATTGAACTTCTCGAGATCAACCTTGGTAGAAGTCATACTTGGATCTTGGACTTCAAGACTCCAGCTCTGATACCACGTGTAGTGATTTAACACCCCTTAAGACACAAGATGCTAAGCCACTGCCCAGGAGACTCAAGTTCTTGATCAAACAAGTTGCATAAGAAACCAAGATAAGATGTCTAGTATTCAACTCAAACCCAATACGCTCTAGATCTAAAGATTAATATCAGTGCTTTCAACCTAAACAAGAAACAACTCTCCCTCTACACAAGAACAGAATATTACGTGGTTCAATTGTGCATTACATGCACAATTTACATCCACGGGAAAAGCCACAGGAAAAGCTTTATTAATGAATCAAGAAGACAAATACAGAACTTCTCAAGATGAGACTACAAGCATCAAGATTACACTCTCTCACTCTCTGATCTCTCTCTCAAGCTCTCTCTGAACCACACACTTCCTCCCTCAGCAACCAGCTTTATACACCTGATGCTGAAACCCAGATTGCACAGGATTTGGACACGTGTGTAACGATATTAACAACTTTGATTCGTTTCTTCACGAGCTGGCTCACGTGCTTCACTTAAGTTTATCCAAAACGACAGAGGCTGAGTCGTTTTAGCCTTTGAACTTAAAATCCTCGTGCTGCACGTGACAGTTGACTGAAACCATTTGAACAAAACGAACCGTTTTGGGATTCTGAGTTTTCGATTCATTGCACTCAAGTCCACATAAACACTTGCATAGTACTTCTCGAAAAAAAAAAAAAACAAACTTCTGCAGGAACTCTTTCTCTCCCCTTCGAGGGTGTGCAAAAAAGCCCAAGCCCATGGGCTTCGACCCGACCCTTACACACGAGGGCCTGAACAATGGCTCAAGGAAAAAAATTCGGGCTAGACCCAAACCTACTTTAAAAAAAAAATTTATAAATTAGAATAATATAATTAAAATTGAAAAGTAACTTAAAAAAAAAAAGAAAACTTAAATTCTTAATTTATAAATCAATGATGATTCAAAAAAGCTAAAATTATTATATTAAACTCTCTCTTTTGTGTTAATTAATTAAGAGAGCGTTTAAATTAGATAATCCAATATTAAAGAAAAATAAAGTTATGAGTTTTTATTTGCTTTATTTATTATTTTACTTTGAAATATTCATTTTCTTTAATTTATCTATAATTGCAATAACTTGTTGATCATTCATTTATTTTAAATTTATAATAATTTAAAATTTTTTTTAAAAAAAGCCCAACTTTTGGGATTTTAGGAACCTCATGGACAAATGTTGTCCTTCAGGACGAACTTCGCCCGCGCCCCCCACCAAGGACATAGTCCACCCGTTTTTTGGCCATTTTTCCGCTGGGCGGTTTTGGCTTGGGGAGCTTCGGGAGTTTATTTTTGGGCGCAGCTGTGCCCATGTCCTATTTTTGGCACACGGAGGCGCCCCACAAAGTCTCGCCCCATTCTGAGTCCGGCGGACGAACTTCGCCCGCGCCCCCCACCAAGGCCATAGTCCACCCGTTTTTTGGCCATTTTTCCGCTGGGGGGTTTTGGCACCCCGACCTTCGGGTGCTTATTTTTGGGCGCGGCTGTGCCCGTGGCCTATTTTTGGTACATGGAAGCGCCCCGCAAAGTCTCGCCCCATTCCAAGTCCGGGGGACGAACTTTGCACGCCACCCCCACCAAGGCCATAGTCCACCCGTTTTTTGGCCATTTTTCCGTTGGGGGGTTTTGGCTTGGCGAGCTTCGGGCGCTTATTTTTGGGTGCGGCTGTGCCCGTGGCCTATTTTTGGCACACGGAGTCGCCCCGCAAAGTCTCGCCCCATTCCGAGTCCGGCGGACGAATTTCGCCCGCGCCCCCCACCAAGGCCATAGTCCACCCGTTTTTTTGGCCATTTTTCCATTTGGGGTTTTGGCACCCGAACTTCGGGTGCTTATTTTTGGGCGCGGCTGTGCCCGTGGCCTATTTTTGGTACATGGAAGCGCCCCGCAAAGTCTCGCCCCATTCCAAGTCCGGCGGACGAACTTCGCACGCCACCCCCACCAAGGCCATAGTCCACCCGTTTTTTGGCCATTTTTCCATTGGGGATTTTGGCTTGGCGAGCCGGGCGCTTATTTTTGGGCGCGGCTGTGCCCGTGGCCAACAGCAGCACACGGAGGCGCCCCGCAAAGTCTCGCCCCATTCCGAGTCCGGCGGACGAACTTCGTCCGCGCCCCCAACCAAGGCCATAGTCCACCCGTTTTTTGGCTATTTTTCCGCTGGGGGGTTTTGGCTTGGTGAGCTTCGGACTCTTATTTTTGGGCGCGGCTGTGCCCGTGGCCTATTTTTGCCACATGGAGGTGCCCCGCAAAGTCTCGCCCCATTCCGAGTCCCGCGGACAAACTTCGCCCGCCCCCCCCACCAAGGCTATAGTCCACTCGTTTTTTGGCCATTTTTCCGCCGGGGGGTTTTGGCATTCCGACCTTCGGGCGCGGCTGTGCCCGTGGCCTATTTTTGGCACACGGAGGCGCCCCGCAAAGTCTCGACCCATTCCGAGTCCGGCGGACGAACTTCGCCGGCGCCCCCAACCAAGGCCATAGTCCACCCGTTTTTTGGCCATTTTTCCGCTGGGGGGTTTTGGCTTGGCAAGCTTCGGGCGCTTATTTTTGGCCGCGGCTGTGCCCGAGGCCTATTTTTGCCACACGGAGGCGCCCCGCAAAGTCTCGCCCCATTCCGAGTCCGGCGGACGAACTTCGCCCGCCCCCCCCCACCAAGGCTATAGCCCACCCGTTTTTCGGCCATTTTTCCGCTGGGGGGTTTTGGTACCCCGACCTTCAGGCGCTTATTTTTGGGCGCGGCTGTGCCCGTGGCCTATTTTTGGCACACGGAGGCGCCCCGCAAAGTCTCGCCCCAGTCTGAGTCCTGCGGACGAACTTCGCCGGCGCCCCCAACCAAGGCCATAGTCCACCCGTTTTTTGGCCATTTTTCCGTAGGGGGGTTTTGGCTTGGCAGCGGGAGCTTATTTTTGGGCGCGGCTGTGCCCGTGGCCTATTTTTGGCACACGGAGGCGCCCGCAAAGTCTCATCCCATTCCGAGTCCGGGCGGACGAACTCGCCCGCCCCCCACCAAAGGCGATAGCCCACCCGTTTTTGGCCATTTTTCCGCTGGGGTTTTGGCACCCCGACCTTCGGGCAGTTATTTTTGGGCGCGGCCGTGCCCGAGGAGTATTTCTGGCACTAGGAGGAGCCCCGCAAAGTTTCGCCCCATTCCGAGTCCGGCGGACGAACTTCGACCGCGCCCCCAACCAAGGCCATAGTCCACCCATTTTTTGGCCATTTTTCCGCTGGGGGGTATTGGCTTGGCGAGCTTCGGGTGCTTATTTTTGGACGCGGCTGCGCCCGTGGCCGATTTTTGGCACACGGAGGCGGCCCGCAAAGTCTCGCCCCATTCCGAGTCCTGCGGACGAACTTCGCCCGCGCCCTCAACCAAGGCCATAGTCCACCCGTTTTTTGGCCATTTTTCCGCTGGGGGTTTTGGCACCCCGATCTTCGGGCGCTTATTTTTGGGCGCGGCTGTGCCCATGGCCTATTTTTGGCACACGGAGGTGCCCCGCAAAGTCTCGCCCCATTTCGAGTCCGGCGGACGAACTTCGCCCGCCCCCCCGCCAAGGCTATAGCCCACCCGTTTTTTGGCCAATTTTCCGCTGGGGGGTTTTGGCACCCCGACCTTCGGGTGCTTATTTTTGGGCGCGGCTGTGCCCGTGGCCTATTTTTGGCACACAGAGGTGCCCCGCAAAGTCTCACCCCATTCCGAGTCCGGTGGACGAACTTCTCCCGCGCCCCCCACCAAGGCCATAGTCCACTCGTTTTTTGGCCTTTTTTCCGTTGGGCGGTTTTGGCACCCCAACCTTCGGGCACTCATTTTTGGGCACGGCACTGCCCGTGTCCTATTTTTGGCACACGGAGGCGCCCCACAAAGTCTCGCCCCATTCCGAATCCGGCGGACGAACTTCGCCCGCGCCCCCCATCAAGGCCATAGTCCACTCGTATTTTGGCCATTTTTCCGCTGGGCGGTTTTGGCACCCCAACCTTCGGGCACACATTTTTGGGTGCGGCTGTGCCCGTAGCCTATTTTTGGCACACAGAGGCGCCCCGCAAAGTCTCGCCCCATTCCGAGTCCGTCGGACGAACTTCGCCCGCGGCCCCCACCAAGACCATAGTCCACCTGTTTTTTGGCCATTTTTTCGCTGGGGAGTTTTGGCTTGGCGAGCTTTGGGCGCTTATTTTTGGGCACGGCTGTGCCCGTGGCCTATTTTTGGCACACGGAGGCGCCCCGCAAAGTCTTGCCCTATTCCGAGTCCGGCGGACGAACTTCGCCCGCCCCCCCAACCAAGGCCATATTCCACCCGTTTTTTGGCCATTTTTCCGCTGGGGGGTTTTGGCTTGGCGAGCTTCGGGCGCTTATTTTTGGGCGCGGCTGTGCCCGTGGCCTATTTTCGCCACATGGAGGCACCCCGCAAAGTCTCGCCCCATTACGAGTCCGGCGGACGAACTTCGCCGGCGCCCCCAACCAAGGCCATAGTCCACCCGTTTTTTGGCCATTTTTCCGTTGGGGGGTTTTGGCTTGGCGAGCTTCGGGCGCTTATTTTTGGGCGCAGCTGTGCCCGTGGCCTATTTTTGGCACAGGGAGGCGCCCCGTAAAGTCTCGACCCATTCCGAGTCCGGCGGACGAACTTCGCCCTCGCCCCCCACCAAGGCCATAGTCCACCCGTTTTTGGCCATTTTTCCGCTGGGGGGTTTTGGCTTGGCGAGCTTCGGGAGTTTATTTTTGGGTGCGGCTGTGCCCGTGGCCTATTTTTGAAACACGGAGGCACCCCGCAAAGTCTCGCCCCATTCCGAGTCCGGCGGACGAACTTCGCCGGCGCCCCCAACCAAGGCCATAGTCCACCCGTTTTTTGGCCATTTTTCCGTTCGGGGGTTTTGGCTTGGCGAGCTTCGGGCGCTTATTTTTGGGCGCGGCTGTGCCCGTGGCGTATTTTTGGCACACGGAGGCGCCCCGCAAAGTCTCGTCCCATTCCGAGTCCGGCGGACGAGCTTCGCCCGCCCCCCCCACCAAGGCGATAGCCCACCCGTATTTTGGTCATTTTTCCGCTGGGGGGTTTTGGCACCCCGACCTTCGGGCACTTATTTTTGGGCGCGGCTGTGCCCATGGCCTATTTTTGGCACACGGAGGAGCCCCGCAAAGGTTCACCCCATTCCGAGTCCGGCGGACGAACTTCGCCCGCGCCCCCAACCAAGGCCATAGTCCACCCGTTTTTTGGCCATTTTTCTGCTGGGGGGTTTTGGCTTGGCGAGCTTCGGGTGCTTATTTTTGGACGCGGCTGTGCCCGTGGCCGATTTTTGGCACACGGAGGCGCCCCACAAAGTCTCGCCCCATTACGAGTCCGGCGGACGAACTTCGCCCGCGCCCCCCACCAAGGCCATAGTCCACCCGTTTGTTGTCCATTTTTCCGCTGGGGGATTTTGGCTTGGCGAGCTTCGGGCGCTTATTTTTGGGCGCGGCTGTGCCCGTGGCCTATTTTTGGCACACGGAGGAGCCCCGCGAAGTTTCACCCCATTCCGAGTCCGGCGGACAAACTTCGCCCGCGCCCCCAACCAAGGCCATAGTCCACCCGTTTTTTGGCCATTTTTCCACTGGGGGGTTTTGGCTTGGCGAGCTTCGGGCGCTTATTTTTGGGCACGGCCGTGGCCGTGGCCTATTTTTGGCACACGGAGGAGCCCCGCGAAGTTTCACCCCATTCCGAGTCCGGCGGACGAACTTCGCCCGCGCCCCCAACCAAGGCCATAGTCCGCCCGGTTTTTGGCCATTTTTCCGCTGGGGGGTTTTGGCTTGGCGAGCTTCGGGATCTTATTTTTGGGCGCGGCTGAGCCCGTGGTCTATTTTTGGCACACGGAGGCGCCCCACAAAGTCTCGCCCCATTCCGAGTCCGGCGGACAAACTTCGCCCGCCCCCCCCACCAAGGCTATCGCTCACCCGTTTTTCGGCCATTTTTCCGCTGGGGGGTTTTGGCACCCCGACCTTCGGGCGCTTATTTTTGGGCGATTTTTGGCACTCGGAGGTGCCCCGCATAGTCCCGCCCCATTCCAAGTCCGGCGGACGAACTTCGCCGGCGCCCCCAACCAAGGCCATAGTCCACCCGTTTTTTGGCCATTTTTCCGTTGGGGTTTTGGCTTTCATGAGCTGGCGCTTATTTTTTGGCCGCGGCTGTGCCCGTGGCGTATTTTTGGCACACGGAGTCGCCCCGCAAAGTCTCATCCCATTCCTAGTCCGCGGATTTAACACGCCCCGCCCCCACCAAGGCTATAGCCCACCCGTTTTTCGGATATTTTCCGCTGGGGGGTTTTGGCACCCCGACCATCGGGCACTTATTTTTGGGTACGGCCATGCCCGTGGAGTATTTTTGGCACACGGAGGAGCCCCGCAAAGTTTGGCCCCATTCCGAGTCCGGCGGACGAACTTCGCCCGCGCCCCCAACCAAGGCCATAGTCCACCCGTTTTTTGGCCATTTTTCCACTGGGGGGTTTTGGCTTGGCGAGCTTCGGGTGCTTATTTTTGGGCGCGACTGTGCCCGTGGCCTATTTTTGGCACACGGAGGTGCCCCGCAAAGTCTCGCCCCATTCCGAGTCCGGCGGACGAACTTCGCCCGCCCCCCCACCAAGGCCATAGTCCACACGTTTTTGTCCATTTTTCCACTGGGGTTTTGGCTTGGCGAAGCCGGCGCTTATTTTTGGCGCGGCCGTGCCCGTGGCCTATTTTTGGCACACGGAGGCGCCCCGTAAGTCTCGCCCCATTCCGAGTCCGGCGGACGATCCGCCCGCCCCTCACCAAGGCCATAGTCCACTCCTTTTTGGCCATTATTCCGCTGGGGTTTTGGCACCCCCTTCGGGTGCTTATTTTTGGGCACAGCTGTGCCCGTGGCCTATTTTTGGCAAACGGAGGCGCCCCGCAAAGTCTAGCACCATACAGAGTCCGGGCGTGGAACCGCCCGCTCCCCCACCAAGGTTATAGCCCACCCGTTTTTTGGCCATTTTTCCGTTGGGGGGTTTTGGCTTGGCGAGCTTCGGGCGCTTATTTTTGGCCGCGGCTGTGCCCGTGGCGTATTTTTGGCACACGGAGTCGCCCCGCAAAGTCTCATCCCATTCCTAGTCCGGCGGACGATCATCGCCCGCCCCCCCCACCAAGGCGATAGCCCACCCGTTTTTTGGTCATTTTTCCGCTGGGGGGTTTTGGCACCCCGACCTTCGGGCACTTATTTTTGGGCGCGGCCGTGCCCGTGGACTATTTTTGGCACACGGAGGAGCCCCGCAAAGTTTAACCCCATTCCGAGTCCGGCGGACGAACTTCGCCCGCGCCCCCAACCAAGGCCATAGTCCACCCTTTTTTTGGCCATTTTTCCGCTGGGGGGTTTTGGCTTGGCGAGCTTCGGGATCTTATTTTTGGGCGCGGCTGTGCCCGTGGCCTATTTTTGGCACACGGAGGCGCCCACAAAGTCTCGCCCCATTCCGAGTCCAGCGGACGAATCGCGCCGAGCCCCCCACCAAGGCCATAGTCCACACGCGTTTTTGTCCATTTTTCCACTGGGGTTTTGGCTTGGCGAGCTGGCGCTTATTTTTGGCGCGGCCGTGCCCGTGGCCTATTTTTTTGCACACGGAGGCGCCCGTAAAGTCTCGCCCCATTCGAGTCCGCGGGACGAACTTCGCCCGCGCCCCCTACCAAGGCCATAGTCCACTCGTTTTTTGGCCATTTTTCTGCTGGGCGGTTTTGGCACCCCAACCTTCGGGCACTCATTTTTGGGTGCGGCACGGCCCGTGTCCTATTTTTGGCACACGGGGGCGCCCCACAAAGTCTCGCCCTATTCCGAGTCCGGCGGACGAACTTTGCCCGCGCCCCCCACCAAGGCCATAGTCCACTCGTTTTTTGGCCATTTTTCCGCTGGGCGGTTTTGGCGCCCCAACCTTCGGGCGCTCATTTTTGGGTGCGGCTGTGCCCGTAGCCTATTTTTGGCGCACGGAGGCGCCCCGCAAAGTCTCGCCCCATTCCGAGTCCGGCGGACGAACTTCGCGCGCGCCCCCCACCAAGGCCATAGTCCACCTGTTTTTTGGCAATTTTCCGCTGGGGGGTTTTGGCTTGGCGAGCTTCGGGCGCTTATTTTTGGGCGCGGCTGTGCCCGTGGCCTATTTTTACCACACGGAGGCACCCCGCAAAGTCTCGCCCAATTCCGAGTCCGGGGGACGAACTTCGCTCGCGCCCCCAACCAAGGCCATAGTCCACCCATTTTTTGTCCATTTTTCCGCTGGGTGGTTTTGGCTTGGCGAGCTTCGGGCGCTTATTTTTGGGCGCGGCTGTGCCCGTGGCCTATTTTTGCCACACGGAGGCACCCCGCAGTCTCGCCCATTACGAGTCCGCGGATGATCTCGCGGCGCCCCCAACCAAGGCCATAGTCCACCCGTTTTTTGGCCATTTTTCCGTTGGGGGGTTTTGGCACCCCGACCTTCGGGCACTTATTTTTGGGCGCGGCCGTGCCCGTGGACTATTTTTGGCACACGGAGGAGCCCCGCAAAGTTTAACCCCATTCCGAGTCCGGCGGACGAATTTCGCCCGCGCCCCCAACCAAGGCCATAGTCCACCCGTTTTTTGGCCATTTTTCCGCTGGGGGGTTTTGGCTTGGCGAGCTTCGGGATCTTATTTTTGGGCGCGGCTGTGCCCGTGGCCTATTTTTGGCACACGGAGGCGCCCCACAAAGTCTCGCCCCATTCCGAGTCCGGCGGACGAACTTCGCCCGAGCCCCCCACCAAGGCCATAGTCCACACGTTTTTTGTCCATTTTTCCTCTGTGGTGTTTTGGGTTGGTGAGATCCGGGCTCTTATTTTTGGGCGCGGCTGTGCCCGTGGCCTATTTTTGGCACACGGAGGCGTCCCGCAAAGTCTCGTCCCATTCCGAGTCCGGCGGACGAACTTCGCCCGCGCCCCCCACCAAGGCCATAGTCCACTTGTTTTTTGGCCATTATTCCGCTGGGGGGTTTTGGCACCCCGACCTTTGGGTGCTTATTTTTGGGCACGGCTGTGCCCGTGGCCTATTTTTGGCAAACGGAGGTGCCCCGCAAAGTCTAGCCCCATTCCGAGTCCGGCGGACGAACTTCGCCCGCCCCCCCACCAAGGCTATAGCCCACCCGTTTTTTGGCCATTTTTCCGTTGGGGGGTTTTGGCACCCCGACCTTCGGGCACTTATTTTTGGGTTCGGCTGTGCCCATGGCCTATTTTTGGCACACGGAGGAGCCCCGCAAAGTCTCGCCCCATTCCGAGTCCGGCGGACGAACTTCGCCCGCCCCTCGCCAAGGCTATAGCCCACCCGTTTTTTGGCCAATTTTCCGCTGGGGGGTTTTGGCTTGGCGAGCTTCGGACGCTTATTTTTGGGCGCGGCTGTGCCCGTGGCCTATTTTTGGCACACGGAGGCGCCCCGCAAAGTCTCGCCCCATTCCGAGTCCGGCGGACGAACTTCGCCCGCCCCACCAAGGCAATAGACCACCCGTTTTTGGCCATTTTTCCCTGGGGGTTTTGGCACATGAGCGGCGCTTATTTTTGGGTGCGGCTGTGCCTGTGGCCTATTTTTGCCACACTGAGGCGCCCCGCAAAGTCTCGCCCCATTCCGATTCCGGCGGACAAACTTCGCCAGCGCCCCCAACCAAGGCCATAGTCCACCCGTTTTTTGGCCATTTTTCCGTTGGGGTTTTGGCTGTGAGCTGGGCGCTTATTTTTGGGCGCGGCTGTGCCCGTTGATGATTTTTGGCACAGGGAGGCGCCCCGGACAGTCTCGCCCCATTCCGCGTCCGGCGGACGAACCGCCCGCCGCCCCACCAAGGCCATAGTCCACCCGTTTTTGGCCATTTTCCCGCTGGGGTTTTGGCTTATGAGCTTCGGGCACTTATTTTTGGGTGCGGCTGTGCCCGTGGCCTATTTCTGCCACACAGAGGCACCCCGCAAAGTCTCGCCCCATTTCGAGTCCGGCGGACGAATCTCGCCCTTCCCCCCCACCAAGGCTATAACCCACCCGTTTTTCGGCCATTTTTCCGCTGGGGGGTTTTGGCACCCCGACCTTCGGGCGCTTATTTTTGGGCGATTTTTGGCACTCGGAGGTGCCCCGCATAGTCTCGCCCCATTCCGAGACCGGCGGAAGAACTTCGCCGGCGCCCCCAACCACGCCATAGTCCACCCGTTTTTTGGCCATTTTTCCGTTGGGGGGTTTTGGCTTGGCGAGCTTCGGGCGCTTATTTTTGGGCACGGCCTTACCCGTGATGTATTTTTGGCACACGGAGGCGCCCCGCAAAGTCTCGCCCCATTCCGAATCCGGCGGACGAACTTCGCCCGCGCCCCCCATCAAGGCCATAGTCCACTCGTTTTTTGGCCATTTTTCCGCTGGGCGGTTTTGGCACCCCAACCTTCGGGCACACATTTTTGGGTGCGGCTGTGCCCGTAGCCTATTTTTGGCACACAGAGGCGCCCCGCAAAGTCTCGCCCCATTCCGAGTCCGTCGGACGAACTCGCCGCCATGCCCCCACCAAGACCATAGTCCACCTGTTTTTGGCCATTTTTCGCTGGGAGTTTTGGCTTATGAGCTTGGCGCTTATTTTTGGGCACGGCTGTGCCCGTGGCCTATTTTTTTTGCACACGGAGGCGCCCGCAAAGTCTTGTCCTATTCGAGTCCGCGGACGAACCTCGCCGCCCCCCAACCAAGGCCATATTCCACCCGTTTTTGGCCATTTTTCCGCTGGGGGTTTTGGCTTGGCGAGCTTGGGCGCTTATTTTTGCGCTGGCTGTGCCGTGGCCTATTTTCGCCACATGGAGGCACCCCGCAAAGTCTCGCCCCATTACGAGTCCGGCGGACGAACTTCGCCGGCGCCCCCAACCAAGGCCATAGTCCACCCTTTTTTTGGCCATTTTTCCGGTGGGGGGTTTTGGCTTGGCGAGCCAGGCGCTTATTTTTGGGCGCAGCTGTGCCCGTGGCCTATTTTTGCACAGGAGGCGCCCCGTAAAGTCTCGACCCATTCCGAGTCCGTGGATTGAACCCGCCTCGCCCCCACCAAGGCCATAGTCCACCCGTTTTTGGCCATTTTTCCGCTGGGGTTTTGGCTTGATGAGCCGGGAGTTTATTTTTGGGTGCAGCTATGCCCGTGGCCTATTTTTGAAACACGGAGGCACCCCGCAAAGTCTCGCCCCATTCCGAGTCCGGGCGGACGAACCGCGCGCCCCCAACCAAGGCCATAGTCCACCCGTTTTTGGCCATTTTCCGTTGGGGTTTTGGCACCGACCTTCGGGCGCTTATTTTGGGCGCGGCTGTGCCCGTGGCTATTTTTGGCACACGAGGCGCCCGCAAAGTCTCGTCCCATTCCGAGTCCGGCGGACCGAGCAACCAAGCCCGCCCCCCACCAAGGCGATAGTCCACCCGTATTTTGGTCATTTTTCCGCTGGGGTTTGGCACCCCGACCTTGAGCACTTATTTTGGGCGCGGCTGTGCCCATGGCCTATTTTGGGCACACGGAGGAGCCCCGCAAAGTTCACCCCATTCGAGTCCGGCGGACGAACTTCGCAGCGCGCCCAACCAAGGCCATAGTCCACCCGTTTTGGCCATTTTTCTGCTGGGGGTTTGGCTTGCATGAGCTTCGAGTGCTTATTTTTGGGCGGCTGTGCCCGTGGCGATTTTTGGCACACGGAGGCGCCCCGCAAAGTCTCGCCCATTACGAGTCGGCGGACGAACTTTCGCCCGCGCCCCCACCAAGGCCATAGTCCACCCGTTTGTTGTCCATTTTCCGCTGGGGATTTTGCTTGGGAGCCTGGCGCTTATTTTTGGGCAGCTGTGCCCGTGGCCTATTTTTGGCACATGGAGGAGCCCCGCGAAGTTTCGCCCCATTCCGAGTCCGGCGGACAAACTTCGCCCGCGCCCCCAACCAAGGCCATAGTCCACCCGTTTTTTGGCCATTTTTCCGCTGGGGGGTTTTGGCATGAGCTTGGCGCTTATTTTTGGGCACGGCCGTGGCCGTGGGTATTTTTTTTGGCACACGGAGGAGCCCCGCGAAGTTTCACCCCATTCCGAGTCCGGCGGACGAACTTCGCCCGCGCCCCCAACCAAGGCCATAGTCCGCCCGGTTTTTGGCCATTTTTCCGCTGGGGGGTTTTGGCTTGGCGAGCTTCGGGATCTTATTTTTGGGCGCGGCTGAGCCCGTGGTCTATTTTTGGCACACGGAGGCGCCCCACAAAGTCTCGCCCCATTCCGAGTCCGGCGGACAAACTTCGCCCGCCCCCCCCACCAAGGCTATCGCTCACCCGTTTTTCGGCCATTTTTCCGCTGGGGGGTTTTGGCACCCCGACCTTCGGGCGCTTATTTTTGGGCGATTTTTGGCACTCGGAGGTGCCCCGCATAGTCTCGCCCCATTCCGAGTCCGGCGGACGAACTTCGCCGGCGCCCCCAACCAAGGCCATAGTCCACCCGTTTTTTGGCCATTTTTCCGTTGGGGGGTTTTGGCTTGGCGAGCTTCGGGCGCTTATTTTTGGCCGCGGCTGTGCCCGTGGCGTATTTTTGGCACACGGAGTCGCCCCGCAAAGTCTCATCCCATTCCTAGTCCGGCGGACGAACATCGCCCGCCCCCCCCACCAAGGCGATAGCCCACCCGTTTTTTGGTCATTTTTCCGCTGGGGGGTTTTGGCACCCCGACCTTCGGGCACTTATTTTTGGGCGCGGCCGTGCCCGTGGACTATTTTTGGCACACGGAGGAGCCCCGCAAAGTTTAACCCCATTCCGAGTCCGGCGGACGAACTTCGCCCGCGCCCCCAACCAAGGCCATAGTCCACCCTTTTTTTGGCCATTTTTCCGCTGGGGGGTTTTGGCTTGGCGAGCTTCGGGATCTTATTTTTGGGCGCGGCTGTGCCCGTGGCCTATTTTTGGCACACGGAGGCGCCCCACAAAGTCTCGCCCCATTCCGAGTCCGGCGGACGAACTTCGCCCGAGCCCCCCACCAAGGCCATAGTCCACACGTTTTTTGTCCATTTTTCCACTGGGGGGTTTTGGCTTGGCGAGCTTCGGGCGCTTATTTTTGGGCGCGGCCGTGCCCGTGGCCTATTTTTGGCACACGGAGGCCCCGTAAAGTCTCGCCCCATTTCGAGTCCGGGCGGACGAACTCGCCCGCGCCTCCCTCGAAGGCTATAGCCAACCCGTTTTTTGGCCATTTTTCCGCTGGTGGGTTTTGGTACCCCGACCTTCGGGAGCTTATTTTTGGGCGCGGCTGTGCCCGTGGCCTATTTTTGGCAAACGGAGGCGATCCGCAAAGTCTCGCCCCATTCCGAGTCCGGCAGACGAACTTCGCCCGCGCTCCCCGAAAGGTTATAGCCCACCCGTTTTTGGCCATTTTTCCGCTGGGGTTTTGGCACCCGACCTTCGGGCGCTTATTTTTGGGTGCGGGCTGTGCCCATGGCCTATTTTTGCACACGGAGGAGCCCGCAAAGTCTTGCCCCATTCCGAGTCCGCGGACGAACGCCCGCCCGCCCCGCCAAGGCTATAGCCCACCGTTTTGGCCATTTTTCCGCTGGGGGTTTTGGCTTGGCGAGCTTCAGGCGCTTATTTTTGGGCGCGTCGTGCGTGTTTTTATTTTTGCACACGGAGGCACCCCAAAGTCTCGCCCCATTCGAGTCCGGCTGACGAACTCGCCCGCCCCGACCAAGGCCATAGTCCACCCGTTTTTTAGCCATTTTTCCGCTGGGGGGTTTTGGCTTGGCGAGCTTCGGGCGCTTATTTTTGGGTGCGGCTGTGCCTGTGGCCTATTTTTGCCACACTGAGGCGCCCCGCAAAGTCTCGCCCCATTCCGATTCCGGCGGACAAACTTCGCCAGCGCCCCCAACCAAGGCCATAGTCCACCCGTTTTTTGGCCATTTTTCCGTTGGGGGGTTTTGGCTTGGCGAGCTTCGGGCGCTTATTTTTGGGCGCGGCTGTGCCCGTTGCCTATTTTTGGCACAGGGAGGCGCCCCGTAAAGTCTCGCCCCATTCCGAGTCCGGCGGACGAACTTCGCCCGCGCCCCCCACCAAGGCCATAGTCCACCCGTTTTTTGGCCATTTTCCCGCTGGGGGGTTTTGGCTTGGCGAGCTTCGGGCACTTATTTTTGGGTGCGGCTGTGCCCGTGGCCTATTTCTGCCACACAGAGGCACCCCGCAAAGTCTCGCCCCATTTCGAGTCCGGCGGACGAACTTCGCCCGCCCCCCCCCCCCACCAAGGCTATAGCCCACCCGTTTTTCGGCCATTTTTCCGCTGGGGGGTTTTGGCACCCCGACCTTCGGGCGCTTATTTTTGGGCGATTTTTGGCACTCGGAGGTGCCCCGCATAGTCTCGCCCCATTCCGAGACCGGGGAAGAATCCGGCTGGCGCGCCAACCACGCCATAGTCCACCCGTTTTTTGGCCATTTTTCCGTTGGGGGGTTTTGGCTTGGCGAGCTTCGGGCGCTTATTTTTGGGCACGGCCTTACCCGTGATGTATTTTTGGCACACGGAGGCGCCCCGCAAAGTCTCGTCCCATTCCGAGTCCGGCGGACGAACTTCGCCCGCCCCCCCCACCAAGGCGATAGCCCACCCGTTTTTTGGCCATTTTTCCGTTGGGGGGTTTTGGCACCCCGACCTTCGGGCACTTATTTTTGGGCATGGCCGTGCCCGTGGACTATTTTTGGCACACGGAGGAGCCCCGCAAAGTTTCACCCCATTCCGAGTCCGGCGGACGAACTTCGCCCGCGCCCCCAACCAAGGCCATAGTCCACCCGTTTTTTGGCCATTTTTCCGCAGGGGGGTTTTGGCTTGGCGAGCTTCGGGCGATTATTTTTGTGCGCGGCTGTGACCGTGGTGTATTTTTGGCACACGGAGGCGCCCCACAAATTCTCGCCCCATTCCGAGTCCGGCGGACGAACTTCGCCCGCGCCCCCCACCAAGGCCATAGTCCACCCGTTTTTTGGCCATTTTTCCACTGGGGGGTTTTGGCTTGGCGAGCTTCGGGCGCTTATTTTTGGGCGCGGCTGTGCCCGTGGCCTATTTTTGGCACACGGAGGCGTCCCGCAAAGTCTCGTCCCATTCCGAGTCCGGCGGACGAACTTCGCCCGCGCCCCCCACCAAGGCCATAGTCCACTCGTTTTTTGGCCATT
>JAUJEM010000100.1:0-90000 GCA_030448935.1 Citrus cavaleriei
TGAATTGATTTATGATGAGGCTTTAATAGAAAGCTTTTTATGTACGACTGTTAGAGATGAGAGAGAGAAGAGAGAGAAAAGAGAGAAATGTGAAAGAAAGAAATTAAGAAAGCTAGTTTGTTGAATGAAACACTTATCAAAGTGTCCCTATATATAGAGGAAGCTCAAGGCTTTGACAAAAAGAATTCTCCCATCAGCTTGCCCAGTTCTGACACACAAAAAGAAAATGAATGAATAAAAAAATCAAATGATTGATTTCGTAGTGTAAGCAGGATCAACTCGCTTTACAGATATAGTTTTTATCTCTCTTGACAACTGTACGTTTGGCTTCTGTCATCTTGTTCCAAGCTTTCTTTATCTCAATCTCTTATACAATCAATAGCGAATATGGTGGTTGATGGGGAGTGGGTATTATATTTTTTCCTTATAATTTCCAGTCTCCAATTTTTTTCCTCTAAGAATGGGGCAATTAATAATTAATAAGTTAAGGTTCCTTACTTTTGCTTTAAATCTTCATCATATAATTACTATATCTTCATTTTCTAATTAATTATTAGTATTTTGATTTAATAATAATGTTGGGTGAGTCCTCAATTCGCAAACCTATGACTAATCAAATCTTTGCTGAATAAACTCTAAATTCTTTGTAGAAACTAAAGTCATGCATGAGGACTACATTTAGCATACAAAGATATTCCAAAAGATCTAAGAGTAGTTAAGTTTTGATGACCTGACAAAGATACCAATTTAACCCAAGATTAAGATTCTGATTTGTGAACAAAGCTAAGACAAAGTAGAAGCTCTGAGAAGATCTTAGGACCCCACACTACCATTTCCATTTTTTCGTTAAAAGGATCAGATCTTAAGCAGTGATTACCAGCCCAAAAAAAAAAAAAATGTTAGAGCTGAAAACCAACTTTAAACTGATATCGATTTAATCACTTAAATATAAATATGATAAATCAAAAACCATTAATGCTGTTTTTATCAACATTCTGTTAGCCCTCTATTTCTTTAAAATTTTCTTATTTTCCTTATGATACCACATATTTTTGTAAACATTATGGTTACTCTCTAAACACCTTGGATATTCATATAGATCATGCATACTAACGCATTGATTGTATTTGTGTGGGAATAAATTTGATGGGAAAGAATTTTGTATTTGGTGAATATGCATTCCGATGTAAGAATTAAGATATTTGTCAAGATTGTGTTGCTAGAATGGTTTTCAACTAACCAACTTGCAAAATAAATTAACATCCAAGTTCAAAAAGAGAGTAGAAGAGAATATATAGTTAGATATTTAAAATGGATCAAGCGACGTGGGGCTCGAGATCGATCATGAATATCCATGTGCAAGAACTCAACAGCATGATATTTGCAATTAATAGACTGCATCGATACAATGCTCAAAATATGCATGACAACGTGAAATGAGTGGTAGATGATGACGACTATTGTGCCCAATTCCACTTTGAAAGGAGAGACAACAAAAGTATCAAACAATTAGTTTGTTCTTTCTTTTCTTCAAGGAGATTATTCTTGTTTTTTTTTCTTCAACTTGCAGGTATCTTCAACTAGTTAACAATTATTTACTTCTTTAATAGATTTTTAAACAGTTTTCTTTAATTGATTATTCGAATTTAAATTATGAAAAAATAAAAAGACTTCAAATCAATCTAGATATTTTTATATACACACACGATCTTGTAATGCGCATATAGCAATACTTAAGTTCATCATAACATATACAAATAAAAAAAATTAAAACCATCATGTGACCTAAGAATCATGATCATTATGACAACATATGATATATCATGTACATATTATAAGAATTATGATTATTATGTTGTAAATGTGCGATGGGTATTTCAAAATACCGCTACACAATTGAATTTGAATTAAATAAAAAGAGTTCCAATTTAAACTTAATGGAAAGCCAAATAACATTAATAAAATTGTTGAAAGTTAATTAACTAAAGTTAATTGACTCATTTTAATAACGTTAAATTTGGTTAAAGGAGAAAGTTACGGTAGTTATGGAAATAACTTTAAAAGAAGTTGAAAGTAGTTAAAAGAGAGTTAAATTAAATGGTGGCTATTCGAAGAGGTATTTGGAATAGACACCTTTAGTATATAAATAGTGGCCTACAGATTACTGTAAGATATTGATTTTTTCTCTACTTTTTCAACTCTACTTCTTCCATATTGTAAACACTACCAAATAAATCATCGTATTGTATATTTAATTATCTGTTGTTCTAAATTGTTGTATTGAGTGTGCACTCTAACAACAGTCATTACATCCTAAGAACTATTCGTCAACAACCTGTTTGCGCCAAAAAATATTTTGAGGTGTAGAATTAGTCTTAAGAACAGTGTGTAGCACGCCTTGACTTTTTTTTAAATTTTATTCATAGCCATTTTCTATTTTTCACAACATCTTTTTTACTATATTAATTTTTTTTAACATGTTATATTTGTGAAAATATGAAATATGAATCTTAGAATGTTTGAATTTAATTATTTACCTTTGTTATATATAGTATATTCTTGTATAAATAGAGCATCCTAGCCATTTGGAATTCCATTAGTTTATATTTTTCTTCGAAAACTACAACTTGAAATATGCAAGCGTTGGAGAATAAATTTTTAACTAATAGCTACATGAAAACAAGCCCATGGTATTGGTCGAAAAGCATGGAGTATAGACATAAAATAAACTCTCGTGTTCCTCGAGTTCCAACTCACAGCAACTTTAGCATTGCATCATTCATAATGACAGGGATAGACATGAAGATTAATATTGGAGCTTTGTTCGTTAATTAATCAATAACCAAATTAATTATCCAAACATTACACATATAGGTAAGCAGTTACTTCATCGTATATAGTTTATTCATAATGCTATATGTCCTTTTACTTTAATGTATATATGTTTGGGAATCACCAAAACGCACCTTCAAAAGCTAAAATAAATAAATAAATTGGAAAAAAAGATATTGGTTTCAGTGTGTTAGGTAACCCAAAAAGGCAATAAAATTACCATGTAAACCTAGTTGCTGAAGATGTGTTTTTGTGCCCAGCTAAGTAAGTAAGTGGATTCCAACTGAGAAGTGTAAGCATCCTAGAAGTTAGGGCTTTAATTTACGTATATAAAAACAAAGGAAAACAAACATGCTTTTGGCTATCTAATAATTAAGCTCACGTCTCGGCTGACTAAAGCAGCACTTTTCAACATCTAGACTCTATATTTAATTAAATTAACTAAGTAGGTTTTGATTTTCCAAAAACGAAAAATAGAAAAAAGAACGAAGTAGCTTTTGAAGAATCAATACATTTAAGCCTTAACTAATTAATTGTCAACAGCTCATTTTGTCAACATCTTAAGAGTAACAAATTGCAATGTTTGTCACTTCATGTTGAGCATGTGGACTACAAATGCGTGAAAAGGACTGCTTCTTTGTCCCTCAATTTTCTTGTGACCTAATTAGCCTTAATTAGCTATCCAACAATCAAATTAAAATAAGGCAGATTCTGCTTTGCAGTGGTAGTAGCTGCCTGGTGGTTTCATACATATAATCAAGTCTATTTTAATTGACCTTTTTGTGAGGTAATTACAAGTTGTATCATCAACTTGTTTTTTTTTTTTAAATTAACGTAGATGAGATAATAAAATTCAAGCCAATATTTTTAAACCGATTTAAATTTAGATGGTTAGTCAATGAAGTTATTTTAAAATTACTCAACAAAGTCTTGGGGTACATTAACTACTTGCTTGATTAAATGCAAGAGGATTATTGTAAATTGAGTGAAGTGGATTGGCCATGTAGGATTGATGATCGAATGAGGGGAAGATCATTTAGTGGGGTTTCCTATGATTGGATGAAAAAGATATTAGTATGTTTTGTATCCAAATCATATGGCATGTATCTTCTTGGAAGATATATAGCCAATAACGACGCGCCACATGGGAGTCTCTATTCCAATCACGCCAAGATCACATCAAAAGAGAGATAACTGTAGAATATTGGGTAGGTCAGATATATTAATATTCACCCATGGCCTTATTCATTAATTTAATAAGAAGAATACATGTTTGTTATCACAATCGTGCATGTCTTTCTTTTCTATTCTTTCTTCCCCCAACAACCCCCCCCCACCCAATCCTTGCTTTTCAGTCAAATTCAATTCACACTTATTTATATGGAAATAACCCATGAAAATGAAGAAATTAACAAAGTAAGAAAATTATATTCCCCCTTTTATTGGATTGACATTGACTAAAATGCCAATTTAGGTTTTAGACAAAGAAAGTAAATAATATAAAAGGAAAAAATAGTACAATATTCTTACCATATTATGTGTATTCCATGTTGATTTTTAACTCTTGGCAAGTGCATATGTTAGATTTGATTTTTAAAATCAAAGGTAATTAAATAATTAATCAAAATATTCTTAATGTTCTTTTTATATAATTTCTCCACTTACATTAATTTTGTACTATTTTTCCAATATTTATATTAATATTCGCATTTTCTTAACATGTGTAAAATGTAGGATCATAATATATACGTTGTTGCCTAAACTACTGCACCCACATACCATCAATTCATATGTCATCGTACTTTTATGCCTCTTAATAATGTATTGATAATGTTCTCCTTCTCAAGTTAGGATGTCACTGAAATGTAAAAAAACAGATTTCATTATATTGATGTAATTTTTTTGTTTGTTAGTATATTGAATATTTGTGTTTTTTTTTTCATTTTTTACTGACATTTTCACTTTAATAAAGTAAAGATGCCTTAACTAGAGAATGATTATACATATAAATACACACACATATATTGTTTTTTTTTTCGACTTGGATTTCTTTTCTACTAATTTCCCAAATATTTTTATTAACGGATAGTTACAAATTAATTTTTATTAGCTTGGGCCACTACTAAGCATAAGTCAAGAATGGCCTTTTTGGTGAACCATGCACATGTGCTCGCCTTTATACATTCTCATGTTACAGCAAGACCAAGAATTATAATTTATATATGGTTGTCACAGAATCAATAATAACATTGAAATATATAATTGATTGCCCTTCTTAAATTGTGATCCAAGAACTTCCACACAGGCCGATCGAAGGATATAATATTAATTGCAATTACAATTATGTAGAAAACATGCAATGATTTATTTCTTGCTTTGATTCTAAGTGTGTGGGTATTCACTACTACTTTCTTCTCAAGTTGTCTTTAGTATCTAGTTTATCTTTCATTTGAGTGTATGTGAATACATAATTCCAGCTATTTGCCAACCAATGTTACAATCATCAATATAAATCATACTTTTATATACATTGGAACTCTTGAATAGTGTATATATATGTAGAGTGGTCTGACAAGACCTCGTAAATTGATCAAACACACACATGCATGCAAGAAGAACTTGCATGATCATCACCTCCTTCAATTGATAGCCTTGTTGGGTACTTCAATTAAGGGGGGAAAAAACATTGACAAGAGAAAACCACTTGGAATAAAATGATCTTTCAGTTCACTTCATATTTGCATATGTTTTTGTACAATTAATATACATATCTTACAGTTCTCGTTTCATTGACATTATTTATTATTCAATCCCCATGTCTCCTTGTTTTTTAGTTTAATAATTAAGATCTTAAATTCCCATTATGGTGGATGTTTCGGTGATAAGAATATGGAAGAAAATGAGAAGGGGAAAGAGAAAATTATCAGAGAGCTGCAATGAATTGAAAATATTCTGGATTATACTAGAGATTTACATTAGTTCCTAAAGAGCATATAATATTTGCTTAATTACAAATAATATATACCATTCTTGGAATCTTTAAAGCCTTCGCTCTCTGGCTATGATATATCCTTATACATGACTTATATATGTACTTAACTCAATATTTGTACTCAGTCAATGTGAGATATAATATTCTTAACATTTCTGTGTAAATTAGTCTTTTATCTAGTCATTGTCACATAAAAGAGTGATGCTTTTAGCACCCCTCTAATATGCTAATGAAATCCCTTCATTGGACTTAAAATTTTATCCATGCTTATAATTGCATGAAGCTCCCCATATAATTTCATCCTGTCTTGTGTAAACTTTTTACACGACAAATTACGGACTTCATAGCACGAATTTTTGACACCCACTTATATATATATATAGATATAGACACGCACACAAACATATACACACGTACAATCCAAGTCAAAATATTGGAAGAGGTGCAGAGAACTTATCATTGTATCTTTGATCACAAATTCTGTTTCCATTTATTGTTGTATTCATAATTTATTGTTACGTTTGTGAAAAAAAAGTTGTCGACTATTGTCTTGCTCCTCGAACTACAACTCGCATAGTTTTCAAAATTCATTGGTTTACTTGTTGATGCGTCATTTGTGCTATTGTTGTTATATAAAAACAACCACTTGGCATTTTTTTTGTTTTGGCAAGCATCCATCTTATTTTGAAATTCATCAATTTTCTCCATTTTTTTTTATCTACAACTGAAATCGTCTTGGATTGGCAAGAGCAGGAAATTGCTAATTTCTCCTATTGAAATTAATATATACTACTTATTCCTTTACTATTTTTATAATACCAATAACCATCCTAGCACCATAATATTATAGTATTACTCCTATTTTTAAATATACTTTTAGTTATATTTATTATAAATTTATAAATTATATAACTTGAAACTAAAACAAAAAGTTAAATACTAAAAATAAGAAACATAGATATCGATGTGAATAAAAAAATTAATAATATATATTTTTCTTGCACTTTTTTATTTTATTCATTTTTTCTTATATATAGTAATTAAATATTTAATCTTTCCAAGATCAAATATCAATAAAATGACTCATTACCCTCTTTTCCTTTAAATTTTTGGTCCTACGTAGATGGTTGAGTATTATAAAAACAGCAAGGCATAAGTAATATATACTAATTTTAGTAGGGGAAAATTGGCAATCTCTCTACAAGAGCCTAGTCTTTTTTTCCCTTGTCTGTTGTTAGCTTTCTTGCTCATGGATCCAATCTCTCTCTCTTTCTCTCTTTTTTTTTTGTTTTGCAAATTCAAGGAAAAAGTTATAAACTATAGTTTCTTTTCTTTAATTAATCATCGTCATCTCTATAGGTCTAATATTTTTAATGTGTATAAAAAGAAACGCAGTGTTGAGAGGACTTTCGAGGGGTACCAGTGCCACGACTCCCCACGTGGTGGAAAGATAGGGTGGGCTTACTAGTGCAAAAGTGTGGTTCTTAATACTTTATAAAAAGTCCACAGCTAACTTATACTCAAAAGATAGTTCGCTAACTTATACTCAAAAGATAGTTCAAGAGTTTATGGTTGTCCCAGAAATGTATATCAAGTGAAAAGGTGGTGTGGGCCCATTCATGCAGCCAATGTACAATAATATTATTAACACCTACTATTACGCATAAACTATTCTTTGTCACGTGAAAAGGTGCTATGGGTGTATTTGTGCATTGATTTGACTCTAATACCATATAAAAGCCCATGACCTAACTCATACTAAAACATTATCTCAAGAGTCGAGAGTTCCCTTCAACTAATATTATTAATTTAATTTCAGTGAGATAATATCCTCAATAATTATAACAAGTTCATTCTATACAGTATTGAATAGAATTGTTAACCAAACCACTGACGATTATAAAGCAGTGACACCATTCTGGTTTGACGCTCAACCCTCTTTTAAAAAATGGATCAATTATTGCTTCTGCTCTCGGGTGACTTCGTTGATCAATGGACCTGTTCAATTGGTAAAATATGGTTAGCTCTTCTGTCCATAATACATGCATTTATGATGCATGCATATGAGGGTATGCAATATGCATGAACAGATAAATAGGTATATTAACCTTGAATTGTTACCTTATGTCACTGTTAATTAACTTCTCCACTCTATTGATTTGTGTAAAAATTCCATGGTGAAACTTCACATATTATCGATATGTAAGAACGATACATCATGTAAGCATATGAATTGGACCAAGATTTTGAACTTATTTATTCTTCTATCGAAGATTCTCTCTTATCTTAATTTTTAGATTCAGAGTTGAATTGACCTTTTTACTAATATTTTAGAAATATACAATTAATGGTTATTAGATAAGAAAATAAAATTAATTAAATATTAACAATATATCATTATATATACATGTGTAGTAAAAAATTATGAAGAGTTGAGTATAGATCAGTTCAGTACTGGATCTAAATCGGTATCATGAGTATGAGTATGTTAACTTTTGCCAATATTTTATTTAAAAAAAAAATGAAGCCCAAAAGTTGAGAAACTATGCTGATTATGTACATATAAAACATCACTCTTTCCTTGAGTTTCATTTTCCTGAAAAATAAACTATGATTACATTATCATTATTATTTATGGAAATTCATGAGTCCACGTTCATATATCTTATGAACCATAAGCTGGTCATTAGCATTGATGTAATCTCATTGGACAAAAGAAGTCTTAAATTTTACCATCGATATTCTTCGTATATAGGTGGCATCACTGGCATGCATGCTATGTAGCCATGAGAAGCCAGCAAGTTTCCACTTTGACTACTTCAAGTCATACCAGACAATGGCCCATTTTAAATTAATCTTGCCGAAAATTGTCACTCTGAGAGGAAGTAAGATGCTCCTACTACCACAAACAATAGATCCTACTGGCCATTTTATAATCGAAGATGCTGAACAATGAAATTTCTAATATGCTCTTTCTACCACATAACATATCTAGGAAGGAATATAATTTCCATATGATATGATCAATACATCTAAATTGGAATCATAGACAATCTCCATAAATCCTGATTCTTTTGCCACAAAATCATTGATTGATATTCCAGCGATCAAGCTTATGTCATTTCTATCTAACTTTTGTCACATATCTACCCCAATTCGAATCAAAGGTTTTAGAATACATGTCAACCATAAATTGGGAATTTTCTTTATCTTGCCATGAAAAATTTCGTGTACATCACAGAAGACATGCATGTATCTTACATGTTCTAGGAGACATAATTTACTGGCAATAACAACGAGGCACACATTCTCTGTCTACAGATAAAACACAGCAAAATAATTTTTCATTTTGTTGTCGATCAGTTGTGGTGTAAACTGACCCAAGCATCGTGTAAAGCTACTTTGATATGGATTCTCTAAGATAAAAAATCATAAACAATAGAGGTCACTTGCAACTCCAAAATGGAAAACTATCAAATATTCATCCTCAATGAAAGTTTGAAAATATCTAAATATTTTTTAAATTATCAGCAACCTAACCCCACATAAAAACAAATAAAAGTTAAAATATGTATATTTTTATGGATTCCCTTAAAATTTGAATTAATAACAAAATTGCCTCAAAAAATTAAAATTGCTCGGGTAAATATCATTATTCCTATCGGCAGTCCACCCAAAATTTGTAGAGTATACCAATTTTTCATTAACGGAGTTAGAATCTTTTTAAAAATCTCAACGACTTGACCATTTTGCTTTCGAAAAGTATTTTAACTTTGAAAAAAACTCATTGGCCCATCGAAATAGCAAATTTGGTAAAAGCAAAAATGTAAAAGCACATTAAGCAAAACTCTCGCCAGTCTTATCAAAGACCATCCGCACTTGACCCTCACTAGTAACATTCCACTTACGAGGAAAAAAATATCGTTTGAAGTGATCTATACTGCATAAGGCGTGCCATAAATAATTCCTCATCAGCTCCTTTTTGGGGAAATTGTCCCTTAGCAACTAGGGGTGGGCAATTTCGGATTCGGATGAATCCGATCGGATTTCGGATAATTCGGATTAAAAAAAAATTTATCCAAATTCAATCCGACTTTAAATTTGATCTGAATCCGATCCGAATAATTCGAATCGGATGAAAATATTGGATTACTCGGATTCAGATCGGATCGGATGAGTTTGGATTTCAGATTAATTTGGATTTCAGATTAATTTTCGGATTCAGATTATATTTTGGATTCAGATTAATTTGGATTGAAATCGGATTTGGACCTTTTTCACAATTCTCACAAAAAAATTATGAAATCTATAATTAATGAAAACTTATTAACCGTTAAAAAAAAGAAAATGAAAACAAGTTGACAAATGACAATGTATTGTTTCCTTGACAATATGGCATTGACATATACCAAGAAAACAAGCCGATACAAAGTTTCCATTCACAAAAATAAAAAATTATAAACCATTAAAATGAAAATATTTAAGTAATCAAATCTAATAATCTATAATCAACTGCCCATTTATATTCTCATATGCATTCATTTTGTACAAACACTCCCGTTTCATTTAATTAGTAATGCTCTTACAAGTTAGGTGCATAAACATTACTCCAAGTCCAAGCCTCCAAATAAGCAACACAAAATAAACATTGCTCCAAGTTTCTAAATAAACAACACAAAATAAACATTGCTCCAACTCTCCAAAGTCCAAATGAATAACACAAAATAAACTTTGCTCCAACTCCAAGTCTCCAAGTAAACAACATAAAATAAACATTACTCCAAGTCTCCAAACAAACAACACAAAATAAACAATTAAATATTACTCCAAGTCTCCAAATAAATAAACAACACAAAATCACAAAATAAATATTATCATTATATCATCCAACAATAAAATAAACCAAAATAAAAATTATCATCCAAAAACATTTAGATAGACTACAAGTTCTTCAAACCAAAAGTACAATAACACCAAATTAAACTCACAACACACTTTGATGAGTCCTTAACTTTTGCTTTCCAACAACCAACTTCAACTTTCCTAACATAAGATCACAAACAATTATCATGTTACAATTGACTTAAAACCAAATGTAAAACAATTATAAATATAATACCTTGAAACCAAAAGATCTATTAAATTTAAGAGTTACCTATTCAAATATTATGACGAGTACTAGCACCCATCGTTGTAATTGTTGAAGCTTGTGATTGTACATACTCTTTAAAATGAAAAAAAAACATAATAACTTATAATTAGTGCATGAGTAATATAAAAAATGTGTTATAATAAATTTAAAAGGTATTATATATAAAATGTAATATAAAAAAGTTACCTTCTTGTAACTCCATTTGATATATATGATCTTTCAACTCTTGATTAAGGTCGTAGATGGGAGTGGCAAAAAATTTAGACTGCAACCAATTTTCAGTGCAGGTCAATGCTTCAATCATAGTGGGAGTTAAAGAACTCCTATATTCGTCAATGATACGACCCCCAGTGCTAAAGGCGGACTCCGAAGCCACAGTGGATACCGGAATTGCAAGGATATCCCTTGCTATTTTCTGTAATATCGGATACTTCAACCCGTTCACCTTCCACCATAATAAAACATTTAGTTTATCATTACTAGGATCTTCAATCGGGTCAAGTAAGTATCTTTCCACCTCGGTCGTCACAAGCTTGCCCTCGCTTTGAATTAAAACTTTCTTAGCATATCCAAGAAAAGGGTGAGCAACTCGTAAAGTATCATCACCATGTTCCATTATGTACCCTTGTTGCCGATTCGTGTCATCTACAAGATTCAGAGAAGAACTAGAACTGCCACCGCCACCACTGGCACTGCCACTAGGAAAACTCTCACTAGGCAATGGTGGTGAGGAGTTCCATCCACTATATGCATCAAAAAGTGAATTCAACAAGCATTTCATCACCGCGACCATTTCTTCAATCTTCACACTATCATAAAAAAAAATCATACTAAAAATATGCGGATTAAGTATTGAGGCAATAATCAAGATTTTGTTGATTTTCTCCATGCACTCCCAATCTTTGTCATATTTTTCCCTTATACTAGAAGCCATAAAATGCACATAAACATTTTTGCTTTTTTCTAATGCACTCAATGAATTCTCGATTAAGCCAATTGTATCGTAACAAAGATTAGAAGTGACACTCAAAGAGGCTGAAAAAGTCAATGTAGCATCATAAAAGATCTTTAAAAACCTCACAATTCTTTCGGCATGTTCCCAATCTTCAAGCTCAGGTGGCCCCATCCTTTTTTTCCCGTTTTCTTCCTCTCTTAAGTATGCTTCATATGGTTTATCCACTTCTGCCATCCTCTCAAATGCCTCCCGAAATTTCAAAGCAGTCATCAACATCAAATAGGTGGAATTCCACCTAGTGATACAATCCAAAACCACAGTTCCATTAGGGCCTTTCACATGATTTACAGACTGTTTAAATGCTTTCAATCTCGAAGTGGATGATCTTACATACTTCACAGCATTTCGAATACCGGCAACTGAGGCATGCAACTCTTTTAACCCCCCCAATGACAATCAAATTTAAGATATGTGCACAACAACGCACATGCATGTAATCACCCCGCAACACAAGTGCATCAACATTCTTCCACATAAGCATTTGGTTCTTCACATAATCAATAGCAACATCATTGCCCGACACATTATCAACAGTTATTGCACACACCCTCTCTATTCCCCATTCAAGGAAACAAGCCTCAATCTTTTTGCCAATCGACTTCCCTTTATGGTCTTCCATCACGCTGAAACTGATAATCTTCCTATGTAAACACCAATCACTATCAATAAAGTGAGATATGATTACCATAGAACTCATGTTCTGAACTGAAGTCCATATGTCAGTTGTAAGAGACACTCTCTGCTTATTCTTACATATCAAACTCTTCAAAATTCCCTTTTCTTCCAAGAACATATCCATAACATCTCTACTAATAGTTCTCCGAGATGACATAATAAACTGAGGAACAACTACATTGCAAAAATGCCTAAACCCTTTGTTGTCAACAAAATTAAGCGGCAACTCGCCCAAGATAATCATTTTACTGACTGCCCTTCTACAAGCTTCTTGACTCCATCCTTTGGCCAAAACTATATTACTTGCATTTCCTTCACCACTCTCGGCTGCCAACTTTTGTTGTCTTTCATCTTGCTCTCGCTTCACGTTCAAGTATGCTTCACATACTTTTAAATGAGTTCCCATATTGCTAATCCCATCAAACCTGGGATGGCACTGATATATCTTGCCACAATGGTTGCACTTTGCTTTATATTGATTGTCCTCAAGTACAGTGTAATGATTCTATGTCTCAGATCTTTTCTTCATTGGTCGTCTCTGAGTTGGCTTCTTTCGCTTTGTATTTGTCTTTTTTGTGGGCACTTGTACACTTTCTACTTCATCATCATCATTGGAATTTGATTTTGAATGTCCAGTCATCTGAAAATACAAAAACCATATCAATCGTCATTGTTCTGTAACTTCCGTTTATGAATTTTCAACTAAAAAATAAATATGACTTTTGACTCTTCAGCCTAGCTTACTAGCTATACAAATTCATTCATCAAATTATTATTTGGAAATAAAGCAATTAATGACATTAACTTATCATAAAATAATTCTACTACCACAACGTACAATATGAAGTTGAATTTTTAGTTTTAAAGAATTGATATTGTTCCTTAGTTTATTAATAATTAATAAACTAATGTTACAAATGAATAATCATACATTAAATAATGATAATTATTTAATAATTAATAAATTTGAATTTTTAAGTTTGATGAAACGATATTGTTTCTTAGTTTATTAATAATTAATAAAATTCTGCTAAGCTCCTTAAATAATGAATTATCAGACAATGAAAATGAAATAATGAAAAAATTAAAAGAAAAAATTTCAACTATGGAGACTGGAGAGAATGAAAATATGAACAAATTGTATATTTCAAAGTTTCAATACATGAACAAATAAATTCATCTTTTGTTGTCTTTCTCAAAAGACAAAATATATTTATATTTTATAGTTGTACATCAATACATATTCATGTCTTTCTCAACTAATGTTACAAATGAATAATCAGACATTAGAAAAAATAAAAGGAAAAAAATAGAACAATTCAAGAACAATAAATTTTTTAATTTCCAAGTTTCAAACAAATTGCATAGACACAGATGTGTTAGACCTTGAGATAGAATGGAGAGAGGTTGAAGAAAGCAAGAGAAATGGGAAGAAAAACCCTTAAACCTGTGACCAAGCGGCTAGCCGCTTGCTCTCGGGTTTGGGGGCATTTTCCAAGCGGCCACCCGCGACTAAAAAAAGCATGAAATGCTAAGTTTCAACTTTCAATTGTCATGGGTCGGGTTTAATTGCTTACCATGAATAAAGTTGCTAGCTGCTCGGGAATAGTGGAAGTGGACTATCGGCGTTTGACGTGGCAACTGGCTGGCTGGACGTGATCAGTGGTTGAAGAGGCAGCTGCCAGTTGGGTTTGGATCGATTAACTGGCTTCCGTTTGCCTGGGTTTCGCTCGAAATCGGCTAGCTTCCAGTCGATTGGTGACGGCGGGCCGGCGGTAGCTGAGTTTTGGCGTGGTCGTTGGACTCACGGGTCGCCGGTGGGTTAATGGGTTCAAGACAGATGACGGGATGAGATCTAAGAGTGAGTGAACTAGTGAGTGGTGAATTAGGCTTAGCTTAGTCCTTAGAGTTAGTCGTTTAGCTTTTTTTTTTAATTTTCAATTTTCAATTTTTTTTGGTTTACAGTGCAGATTCGATCGGATGATTCAGATTGATCCGAATCCGAATTCGATTCGATCCGAACCAAATCCGATTGGATCGCACAAATTTCATCCAATCGGATTTGCCTTCAAATTCAAATCTGATCCGAATTAGTTCAGATTGGATTGGATCGAATCAGATTTATCCGAATCCGATCCGATGCCCACCCCTATTTGCAACAATGATATGGCCGGATACGTACGTTAACGGTTGATGTATATAACTTGGTCACTTTTACTGTCTTTGTACATGCATTTGAAAATTGGTTTGTTGCAAATGAATTATACTTTGTACTTTACTCTCTACACGAATTATACTTTAGTTTGCAATTTATACTTAGAGAGATGCGACGATCTATATGAGAGATATGTGTACTTTCTAATAATGATTAAGAGATATTTTTCTCTCTCCAAATAAATAAAAATTTGTTTCAACAATTTGATAGTCCAAAACACATATGTAACTGTTGGAAAAGAGACTCACACAAGCAACTGTAAATTAAACGGAAATAAAACTCTTTCCTTCTTTCTGTGATTAAAATAGGACATGTACCATAAATAAATAGGTAGAAAATAAACCAACAATATAGAAAACTTAAAGCGGGAAAAACCACGGGACTATAGTTCGATATAATCTTCCACTATTTTAATAGAATTACAGAACAAATTCTTCTTTAGATAATACTAGAGGCTAACAATATCAAGAATCTCAATATTCTTGGCTTACAGTAACAGTCTAATATTTGTCTCGCTAACAAGTGGGTATCTCAAATAACAACCAACGAGAGGATAAAACAAAAATCAAGACCAGTACAATTGTAGAGAGCGATGCCAGAAACTTTCTCTCAAAATTTGGGAGAAAACAGAGTTAATTTCGCCTTCCGATCGTCCAATCAAAGAATGAAAACCCTTACCCCAAAATAATCTCAACACCACTATCTCTCTCTTTCTTTCTCGTCTTTTTCCCACGCACAAAAGTTACTGTTGCCTCCACTTATTCTTGTTTATATAGCCACATTTTCAAAAACCTAATTTTTTTAATGTAAAATTTCATTTTGCCCCTTCAAGTTTCCTTTAATTACTTAGCTACTCAAACTTATAAAACTTTGGGTTTGGGCCACCCAAATTAGATGGACCCAACAAATGTTCCTCTCCAGATCATATAGGGGGGCACCAACAAGCTCACTTTCTGCATACAGCTTTTCAGCTTCTCCTTGGGTAATGACTTTGTCATTATATCTGACCCATTCTCCATTGTGTGAATCTTTTCAATCTGCAACTGTTTTTTTTTCAAGCACATCTCATATCCAATGATATCTCACATCAATATGCTTGGATTTTGAATGGTATGTCGAATTCTTTGCCAAGGGAATGGTACTCTGACTGTCACAGTACACAATATAGTTGTCTTGTTTCACATCCTGTTCTTGTAGAAAATTCTTCATCCACAAGGTTTCTTTGCAACGTTTAATAATTGTAGGGAAATTATCATTCATATACCCTATATTTGCTCTGTTATCAAAAATACTACAACACTTTGAGGGTGTATCAATCGTCCACTCTTAGTTGACAAAATGTATCAGCCGACCACCAAACCGTTAGTTACTGTTTGAAAGTTAACGGAGTTACAGTGAATTGACGATTTTACCCTTGAAAATTATCACTTGTATACCCTTAAATTCTCTTTTTATCACTTGTATACCCTTAAATTATCACTTGTATCATATGAAAAGACCAAATTACCCTTCTGACGTCATCATACTTAAACGGCAACTAACGGTTTGGTGGTCAGCTGATACATTTTGTCAACTTAGGGTGGACGATTGATACACCCTCAAAGTGTTGTAGTATTTTTTATAATGGAGTAAACTAAGGGTATACAAATGATAATTTCCCATAATTGTAATATACTCTACTTCTGTGGTAGACAGAGCAATACACTGCTGAAGTCTGAACTACCATGGGACTATTCCCCTTGCAAAAGTGAGCAAATATCATGATATGGATTTTCTAGAATCAACATCTCCTACTACATTTGCATCTATATACACTTGTAACTCAGGTTTGTCACTGTTAAAACATAAGCATGCCTTGAAAGTGCCACTGAGATATCTGAGAATCCATTTCACTGCTGTCCGGTGCTCTTTTCTCAGATTAGAAAGAAACCAGCTGGTTACACCAACTGCATGAGCAATATCTGGTCTTGTACAAATCATAGCATACATAAGACTACTAATTGCTAAAGCATAAGGAAATCTTCTCATCTCTTGCTTCTCTTTCTCACTTAAAATGACCTGAAAGTGGAGAACAAATAGATTTTCCCTTGCTTATGTTAAATCTTTTAAGAACCCTTTCAACATATACTTCTTGAGATAACCATAACTTCCCAAATTTTCTATCATGGGAAATCTTGAAGCCAGAAATCTGTTTTGTCAGTCTCAAGTCCTTCATTGCAAAAGACTTACTAAACTCTTTGTTCAAATAGTCAATCTTACTACCATATTGGCCAACAATCAACATGTCATCCACATAAAGTAAAAAAATGATGAAATCATTATCACCAAACTTTTTCACAAAAACATAATGATTACACATTGTCTTGTTAAAACCATGATTCTCCATGAAAAAATCAAACTTCTTGTACTACTATCTTGTTGGCTGTTTCAGCCCATTCAAACTTTTCTTTAACTTACACACGAGTTCTTCTTTGCCTTTGACACTGAACCCTTCAGGCTGCTCTATGTATATTTCCTTTTTTAAGTCACCATGTAAGAAAGTCGTCTTTACATCTAGTCATTCAATCTCCAAATTCAAGCTAACTGTTAATCCCAAAACAACTCGGATAAAGACATTTTCACCACAAGAGAAAATATTTCTTCAAAATCAACGCTTTTCTTTTGACCGAAATCCTTCACAACCAATTTAACCTTGTACTGTTATTGTGAGTTATTTTCAGTCTTTAACCAATAAACCCATTTGTTTTTCAGTGCCCTCTATCCCTTAGGCAGCTTTACTAAGTCATAATTGTGGTTCTCATTCAAAGATTTAATCTCATTTTGCATGGCTTTAACTCACTCATTTTTGTGCTGGTGAGACATGGCTTCTCCAAAAATTCTGGCTTCCCTGTATCTATAAGCATCACATACTCATATGGAGGATTTCTAGTGGAAGGTCGTCGTTCTCTAGTGGATTTTCTCAATTCTGGCTTAATTGGTAGTGTAGGTGGTTCTGGAGGTACTTGCTCCACTGGTTATTCTGGACCATTATTATTATCTTCTTCAGCTCTCCCATGATTTTTATGAACTACAGGCAGAGAAACTGAAATTGGAATAATAAAAATCTCTGGAGATGATTCAAATTCATCACTTTTCTCTGTATAACCAATCTAATATTTAAGAAACACAATATCTCTACTTCTGATCAGTTTTCTAACCACCAGATCCCATATTATGTGCCCAAATTCTTTATACCCATAGCCTAAGAAAATGCATTCTTTGGCTTTATCATCAAGCTTTGATCTTTCATCATCAAGAATGTGAACATATGCTCTGCAATCAAACACTCTTAAGTGTTTATAAGAAATATCTTTCCCAGTCTAAAATCTCTCACGTACATCGCCATCTAATGGAGCTGAAGAAGAAAGGTTAATTAAGTCAACTGCAGTACGCATAGCCTCAGCCTAAAAAGATTTAGGAAGCTTGACATTAGAAATCATACACCTGACTCTTTCTTCAATTGTTTTATTTATCCTTTCTATAACACTATTCTATTGAGGGGTTTTTGGTATAATCTTTTTAAGTATGATTCCATAGAATCTACAATACTGCTCAAATAGCCCTCTGTACTCACCACCATTGTCTGCCTTGACACATTTTAATTTTCTTCATGTTTCTCTCTTAATATAAGCATGTAAGAACCTTAAACTTATCAAGCACCTGATCTTCCGATTTTAAAGCAAAGGCCTACACTTGTCTAGAACAATCATCAATAAAAATCACAAAATTACATCTCTTATTGATCTACTTTGTATTATGCAAACATCAGTGTGAATCAAATCAAGGATTTACGACTTTTTAGATGGAGAACAACTTTTAAAAGCTACTTTGTTTGTCTTACCAGCTAAGCAATGAACACAAATCTTGAGAGACATACTTACGAAGCTAAGTAGAAATCCCTTTTTGGCAAGAGTTTCTAATCTTTTCTCATTAATGTGACCAAGTCTTTTGTGTCATGTCTCAATGTCAGAAGCTGTTACAAACACATTCACATTTTCTTTCTTGATCTTGGCTGCTATCACATAGAGAGTTTACTTTCCTCCTCTTAGCTAACACTAGGGAGCCTTTGGTAAGCTTCCATTTTCCTTCACGAAATTGGTTAGTATAGCCATCATCATCAACTTGCTTGTAGAGATCAAATTAAGGTAAAATCTGGTACATGTCTGACATCTTTAAGCAACAACTTACATCCAATGTTGGTTTTCAAGCAAATATCTCCTATGCCCATCATCTTGAATGCTCCATCATTTCCCATCCGAACATGGCCATAATCACCATTAAAATAGGATGTGAAGTAATCGCGATGTGCAGTGACATAAAACGAAGCACCCGAATCAATCACCCAATCACTAGTATGACAAGTGAGATTTACAGAGCTCTCATCATGAATAATACCCATATCACCATCAATTATGGCAGCAATGTTCTCTTAATCATTTTTCTTAGCATCATTTTTTCTTTCGCCTATTCTCTTTTCCACAATCTATGCTCTCTTTTAACGTAACCCATTTTCTAATAATGAAAGCATTTCATGTTTCTCCTCTGGGACTTAGATCTTTCTCTGGGGTTATCATTGTTCTGCTGGTAAGAATTTCTGCTTTGGCTTCTCCACCGTCTTTCTTACTTTTCTAAGACGAGTGTATCTGACTCAGAGGGAATTGCTTCAACATTCTTTCTTCTAGATTCTTCATTTCACAGCCTATCTATAACCATATCCAATGTTAATTTCTTGTTTGACTCTGAATTATTTACTGACACTACTAATGTCTTCTAATTGTCAAGTAAAGAACTAAACAACAACAACAACGCTTGTAACTCATCATCTAAAATAATTTTCATAGTAGTCAACTGATCGACCAAGCCCTAAAACTCACTAATGTGTTTAGTTATACCGCGCCCCTCCTTGTATTTCAAGTTAACAAGCATTTTCATCAAATTGACTTTATAGTGTGCCGTTAGCTGCTCATAAATTGCTTCTAATTTCCTCTAAACAACATCAACCATGGATTCCTTCACGACATGGTGGTACGCACTTTGATCAATCCATGATCTAATAATACCCACTACTTTCTGGTTCAATTGAGCCCATTTCCTGTCATCTAAATTAGTGGGTCTAGCTTCGTTACCTTTAATGGGTTCATGTAAGTCTTTTACGTACAGAAAATTTTCCATTCTAGACTTCTAAATATTATAATTTCATAATTTTAATTTAATCATGCATGCTGAGTACTTCTCCATCTCAACCACACAAGTAATTGAAACACAAAACTTGACGCTCTGATACCACTTTGTTGGGAAAGGGACTCACACAAGTAGCTGCAAATTAAGTGGAAACAAAACTCTTTCCCTCTTTGTGTGATTAAAATAGGATGTGTAGCACAAATAAATAGGCAGAAACCTCCGAAGCAAAAAACTAACCACAAAAGACAAAAATATTTACATGAAAAAACCAAAGTAGGAAAAATCACGGGACCGTAGTCTGATATAATTTTCTACTTTATTAATAGGATTATAATATAAATTCTTCTATAGATAATACTAGAGGCTAATAACATCAAGAATCTCAATATTTTTGGCTTATAGTAACAACTTAATATCTATCTCTCTAACAAGTGAGTATCTCAAATAACAGCCAACAGGAGGATAAACAAAAATCAAGACCTATAGGATTGTAGAGGGCGATGCCCAAAACTTACCCTAAAAAATTTGGGAGAAAACATAGTTAATTTCGCCTCTGATCGTCCAATCAAAGATTGAATATCCTTACCCCTAAAATAATCTCAACACCACTGTCTTTTTTTTTTTTCTCTCTCTCTCGTCTTTTTCCCACGCAAGAAAGTTGATGCCACCTCCACTTATTCTTGTTTATATAGCCAAGTTTTGAAAACCTAATTTTTAATGTAAAATCTCATTTCACCCCTTTAAGTTTCCTTTAATTATTTAACTACCCAAACTAATAAAACTTTAGGCTTGCACCACCTAAATGAGATAGACCCAATAGTAACCACATCACCTAACAAGGATTCAAGATAGAAAATATAATAAATACTAGTAGAAGGATATATGTTTGAAATACAAGTTATGCAACCCAAGAGGGGGGGGGGGGAATTGGTATTTTAAAACTTATCATAATCAAACCAAACAACAATCTAATCTAATGCCCTAATAAAATTCGAAAACAATAAATTCAATGAAAGCACAATAATAAATGAGTAGGGAAAGAGAAAGCAAACTCAAGGATTTTTACGTGGTTCGGCAATCCTCGCCTACGTCCACGCCTCCAAGCAACCCAAGCTTGAGGATTTCACTATCCAAGCCTTCTAAGACTTCAAATGCTTACAATTGACTTGCAAGGTGTCAATAAACCTTTACAACAAAGAAATTATCTCCAAATCTCTTCACTCAAGTGTCTCACACACTTAAACACTCACAAATTTGATGAAGAAATGAAAATTACAACAAAAACTCTCTTAAAGAGTATATATACAAATTAAAGAACAAAGATGATTCAATGAATAATGATTTGCGAAATGAGAGCTCAATAAATGTTGTGTGCCTTTTGTTTTTACTTGCAAGAGAGCTTGAAAATGAATCGGATTTGAGTTTATATAGTTTGAGCTCAAAAACTAGCCGTTATGCACATTTTGGTGATAACTGGCTTACCGTTTATGGAATTCGGTTAGCCGCTTTTATGTTACCGTTACAGTAAAAATTTGAATTTCAAAACATCTAGCATACCGCTTTTCATATCCGGATAGCCGCTTTCGAAATCTGGATAGCCGTTTATGTTCCAGAAGCTTACTGCCCAAAATTCGGTCTTCCGCTTGTCAAATCCGGTTAGCCGCTCGCTACAGTAACTGCTACAGTGAACTAGTTTCCAAAATTATAGTTTGACTCCAAAACTTTATAAAACTATTTTATGGCCCCAAATGTTATAAACTTAGGTCCAATTTCAGAATTTTTAAATAATGCTTTGTCAATCCCAAAACTTTCTGAAATTATGATATGACCCAAAATATGTGAAATTATAGAATGACCCAAAATATTTAAATATTTTCAAATAGGTCCCAATTCGAAATTTAAAACAATATTTATTAAAATCAAAGATTGTAAAATTCTTTCATTTTAGTCCACAACTTGAAAAACAACTTAACTCCACAAAATCATTTTCTTATTATAAAAGTACAATACATAAATCTTTATTTAACCAACACATGTGGTTTGTTATCATTAAAATCAATATTTATAGCCATATAGGCTAACAATCTCCCATTTTTTATGATGACAAAACACATTATAAAAATTTAATTTAGTTATGAAAAGCTTCCCCTTAATCAATGCAAGATTAAAAATTAATTTGAAAATGATTTAAAAGACTCTCCCTGCATAAATGCATATTTCATAACAATCATATCTACCATAACTCCCCCTTCCATATTATATCCCCCCCTTCATCATCAAAAAGAGTAAAAACTCCCCCTATCAATCATCAAAATCTCAAGATAAGCACATTAGTTCCACATGATTCAGAAACATAAATGAAAAACATAACCAACCATCATATCAAATCCACATAATCCAAAACAGATATATAATCCAACATAACAATCATCTATAAAAGCTAAATGAAAATAAAAGAACATAAAGCAGTAAATGAAATGTTGGTGTGTCCAAATACAAACATAAGAGACTACTGAGGTGGTGAGGATGGTGGTGGTGGAGGTGGATACGGATATGGAATACCGAAGTGCTCAAAGAGAAGGCATTGTCCATGAATGAGCTGTTGATGCTGCTGTGAAAAGCGCTGGTGCTCTGCAAGTATGTGCTACTCAAAGTCGGTCTGTCACACGGAAAGTGTTCGTACCTCATCCATAACCTGCTGAAGAGTAACATCTTTAGAGGCTGAAGGCTCTGGAGGTGATCAAGTGGATGCAGTGGCATCAAGAACACAGGCAGACACTGGAGGGTCTCGGCGTCTATGCTAGCCCCGAAAAGGTAATGAGAAATTAGGAAGTTGATCAGCAGGAATCACAACGTTGAGTGATCGATCATCACTCGGAGCAAGAAAAGTGAACTTGCTGTAAGTGAATTTTACCCAAGTTTTATTTTTCCACTCAAATCCTAAGGCATATACAGCTTCATCCCCGATACTTTTAGAAGGTTTGCATGATGGTTCATTAATCGAAACCTTAAAGTATATAAGGATCCGAGTGATAAAATGATCATACGGAAGGGAACGAGTAATCAAGTTAGGAATGGAAAGCATAGTTCGAATAATGGTATACCCCAAATTAACCGGACGACGTCTAAGGATGCAATCAATCAAAGCAACATCCATGTGGGAAACCTCATCCAAATGCCCTGATCTAAAAAGTACAATGGACTGAATAAAACGAAGCAAAATCCGAGTCTGGAGACAGAGGTATTGAGTGCGAAAATGAATGGTGCAATTTTCAACAGAAAGGTTATTACGCCGGCATATATTTCAAACGGCGTCAACATAAACATAACTATCAAGTTTGGGAGATTTCCTAGGCGAGAAAATTTCTAAGCCATAATCGGAGGTTCCTAGAATAGAATTTAACGCCGAAACATCAAAATCAATCAAACTCCTCTAACCTTGGTGATTACTCGATTCTTTTTCTCCTCGGAAATGTCCATATTCGAGTAAAACACTTTCACCAAGTCGGGATATATATTCTCCTCAATCATAAGTGCATTAATCCAACCAACTTCTTCCAACAATTGATACAAATTTCTATGACTAATATTGAGACTATGAAGCCAATCTGGTAAAATGAAAAATGTAGAGAGTACCTCACCGGTCATGAAGCTTTGGTGAAACAGTTTGACTAAATGCTTGTTCTGAAAAGGTGTGGACTCAAAGTTGGATTGATTGGAGGTGCCCCCTGCTTGTTGTAACCGGTTGGTTTGTTGAACCGGTTCTTTGCCTTTTCTTCGAACCGGCTGTGAGCTTGACATGGTGATTTTGATTGATTTGAAGTTAAATGAGGCAATGAGAAGGGAGATGATGATGATTTAAAGAGATTTTGAGGTGCAATTTGGTTCAAAAACGACTTAAGAGGAAGAAATCTAGAGAGAGAAAAATTCGGTTGAAACCCTAGATTTGATTTCGGATCTAGTGATTTTGAGGTTGAAAAAGGATTTGAAAGATGATTTTGGACACAAGAATGGATGGGGAATAAGTTTTATGGATCGATTTGAATCGAAAACGAGTGGAAATGATGGATTTTGGAGTGAAAAAGAATAAAGTAAGAAACAATTTTTAGAGAGAGAATGGTATTCAGTTTGCCGAAAGAGGGAAGAAGAAGAACAACTTTTATAATCACGAATCCGGCTATCCGGATAGCACTAACCGGTTATCCGGTTGTTGGGCAGTGAGTTAGCTACGCGAATCCGGATTTTCGGATAGAGGAACCGGCTGTCCGGTTTTGAGGCAGAAAAGAGGTTTGCAAATTTAACTTTCCGGATTAGATAACCGGCTATCCGATTGTGATGCAGTGAGTTCAAAAACCGAAACCAATTTTCAGAATTCGCTAACCGGTTGACCGAATATTTTCCAAAAAATTTTCAAAATTAATTCGGCTTATCGGTTTGAAGAACCGGCTGTCCAGTTTTGAGGCAGAAAAAAAGCTTTGCAAATCTGGCTTTTCGGATTTCATAACAGGATGACTGGTTTGTGTCCAGTAAGTTCCAAACCGAATCCGGCTTTCCGGATTTCTAATCCAGTTATCCGGATGTTGACCCGAGATCAAGCAAACCTCATCCAGCTTACCGGTTTTCTGAATCTGGTTATCCGAATGTGATCCAAAGAATAATCATTAAGAAAAATGGTTTTCCGGTTGAAAGACAGTTAATCTTTGGAAATTATTTTGACTCTTATTGAATTTTGGTAAGCTCTTAGACATGTATTATACACACCATTTTATTTTTGGCTTAAAAATTGATCAATTTTAAATCATTTTGTGATTTAAACTTTTCAATAAGCCATTTAAAAATAAATGAAACATAAATGCATACAAGAAAAATCATATCAACTTAATCAACAAATCGTAATTCAAGATGCAACATTCATCATTCCAAGCTCATGTCTTATCTTTATAAAATGCTCTTCACTAAAAGGTTTTGTAAAGATATCCGCAAGTTGATTTTCCGTATAAACAAATTTAATTACAACATCTCCTTTTTGAACATGATCTCTAAGGAAGTGATTCCTAATTTCTATATGCTTAGTCCTAGAATGTTGAATGAGATTCTTGGATAGATTAATAGCACTAGTATTGTCACACAAGATAGGTATTTGATCAAGATTAATACCATAGTCTCTAAAGGTTTGTTTCATCTAAAGAATTTGTGCACAACAACTACCTGCAGCAATATATTCTGCCTCAGTGGTTGAGAGCGCAACTGAGTTTTGTTTCTTACTAAACCAAGAGACAAGTGAATGACCTAGGAAGTGCCATGTTCCACTAGTACTTTTTCTATCAACCTTATATCCGGCAAAATCGACATCCGAATAACAAGTTAAGTCAATATGAGTTCCCTTAGGATACCAAAGGCCGAGATTAATGGTGCCTATCAAATATCGAAAAATTCGTTTAACAGCAAGCAAGTGTGACTTTTTAGGAAAGATTGAAATCTAACACACAAGCATACACTAAACATAATATCAGGCCTACTAGCAGTCAAGTAGAGCAAAAATCCGATCATACCTTGATAAGTCTTGATGTCAACTTCCTTACCTTTCTCATCTTTGTCCAGCTTGATGGTAGTACTCATTGGAGTGCTTTTTGCCGTTCCATTATCATAGCCAAATCTTTTGAGTAGATCTTTCACGTACTTGGCTTGATTTATGAAAACTCCTTCCTCGTTTTGTTTGATTTGGAGTCCAAGGAAGTACTTCAACTCTCCCATCATACTCATCTCAAATTCTTTGCTCATACACGATGAAAATTCTTTACACAACAATTTATTAGTAGAACCAAAGATAATGTCATCAACATAAATTTGAACAATAAGTATATCTTGGTTCTTATGCTTAACAAAGAGAGTTGTGTCCGCTTTTCCCATCGAAAAATAGTTATCTAACAAGAAGTTTTTAAGCCTATCATACCATGCTCTAGGTGCTTGTTTTAATCCATATAATGCCTTAGACAACTTATACACATGATTTGGAAATTTTTCATTTTCAAAGCCAGGAGGTTGTTTCACATAAACTTCCTCCATAATATAACCATTTAAGAAAGCACTCTTGACATCCATTTGATATAAAATAAAATCTTTATGACATGCAAAAGCTAAGAGCATTCTAATGGATTCTAGTCTCTGTTGGTGTATAAATACTAATGCTATTGGTGTCAATGTGCAAGTGTATACAACAAGTAATAAAGTGATGAGTATTCAAGATCATCTGCACAGGGATTGATGTTATCAGATTTGCTACAACAATCTTAACAGTGCAGATTTCGTGCTAAAATAAAATAAAACAATTAATGAAACTAATATACTAATTAAAATAAAAATGCAATAAATAAAATGCAACAAAGTAAATTATCACGTCAAACTCAAGGATAAAACCAATGGGAATATAGAGTAGTTGAGTGAATAAACTCTCTTAATGGTCTTGACTATTTTCTAATGGTTGGCTTGGTTCGCAAAGATTTTGCTATAAGACCGGCGAGAATCCTTATGTATCCTCAGCCGTCGCATGTTGGATATCTTATATCTATATGCAACCTAACAGTGATCAATTGTTATGCCAACATAAGATATAACATTACACGCTTAGGTTTTATTTATCCTACAAGGTGAATCCCTATGTCTAGTTCATCACTAATTTTAGATTAAGCATGGCCCTTTTGGAATAAGTTAAACTCAATCCAGGAAACTCAATCTAAAACCAAGTATTGCTCTGATATGTTCCACTAAGATATGCCCTTTTGCGGCTCTCTCCTAACTTGTATCATTAAATGGGTGATCAACCGAAATAATGAATAAAAATAAATACTATCAAAACAAATCAGCATAAAGAAACATGCAAAGAACACATATATTCAGTCAATAAACCATCAAGATTGTTTATCACTCAACCACAAATAAATTTAGTTTATGGTTTGTAAAAGAAAAATAAAGAACAAAGTTTCAGCCATGAAACACATCCCCATAAATAAATAGAAAACGAGAAAACAAGAGAAGAATAAAAATGATTGAGCTCCCAATTGATTTCTGCAAATTCTCCTCTTGTGCAGCCCTTAATCTCTCTCTTGAATCTTATTTTTCTTTTGTTTCTTTGTGTTTTTCTCCTTGGGTGACGGCTCTCTCCATTCCTTATGATGTGTGCTCCTTTTATAGTTGAAAATTAGGTTAAACGGAAGCCTAGGCACATTAGTCAGATTAGGAAACTGCAGATCGCAATTCTGCAGTTATCCCGCGCAGAATTTTCTCTATCGTTGTTCCAGAGTTGATTCTGACAAGAACGGTTCTGACAATATTGCTACAAAGAATGCGGCATACATCAAACCGACACATTCATTTGTTTAAATTCTTTTGTAGCCAAGTTCTTTTCCATCTTTTGCAAGCCTATTGCATCAGCATTCCTTCTATGAATTATAAGCTTCTGGAAACCTACAATTATGCACACAATTTGAGCACGAATTACTTTAAATTAAGCAAAACTTATTAAGACTAACTTAAAATGAATATTTATGAAAAATCTAACAAAAATGCAATAGAAACACATCATTTACTCTCTATGCCCTAAACGGACACCTATAGCTCAAATTATGACCAACAAGTTTCTTTATGAAACATCTTATAATGAAATGGTATTTTCAACTTCTTTATGTAGATTTTTTTATGCTGTTTTTAGATTGTCTGAACCGTTATTTTTTTGTGGTTAATTTCTCTTTTGCTAAAAGTCTTTGACAATGGCCATCAAGTATATATGTCGGACTTTTCATTGCCTCATTCTGCCTGCTTTCAAACGTTGTGGACAGCCATGAGTTCAAAACCTTTTGGTTCTTATTTGTCAATTGCGAGGCGCATGACAAATTTTCTGATTTTTCATCACATTTAGAAAGCAATAAATAAGATTACTTTTGAAGATTTTACACCTAGCACCTCTCGCACAATTGCTTCTTACAAGTCTTTCTTATATGCTTGGTCTTCAACTTGCCCAGATTCTGTCTCTTCTCTTTCAGATTTGAATACCGTAAAAAATCTTGGCATTAATATCCTTGCTTCAAAGCTCCTACATTGTCGATGGTTCTATGGCATCAGCCTATTTTCTCTTTTAATATAATTAATACATATGGTATGATCTCTGAAAAACTTAATCCAGGAGCTTCAGCTTGCAGTGGGTTATTTAGAAATCATCATGGTATTTTCTTCGGTGCTTTTACTATGAGTTTGGGCCGCAATAATTCCTTTTTGGCTGAAATCATGGCCATTATTCATGCGGTTTTACAAGCCTACAATCATTTTTGGAACTAAATTTGGCTGGAAAGTGAATCTATGGCTGCCATATCTAAACCATACATTATTAATAGCACCAAGATCCTCGCTTATCTAAACTTTCATCTTAGCAAATGTTGGGAAAATATGTTCTTTAAAAGCATATGTGTTTATTTAATTGTAATAAACAATTTTTTCTGATTAATAAAATAAATGAGGTATTTAATTCAAATATCTTAATTGCATTAATATTTTTATTAAAGTCCATTTAATCATATTATATGTATTTATGTGATCACCATGTGGATTCACAGAAGACATAAATACAAGTTATCTCATGATTAAATAAATTTAGTTCGCAGTTGATAAATAAAGTTGGACACTTTATTTAGGTATAGACTGTAATAAATTCATTGAATGATTTGTCTTAATCATGTATGAATTTATTGATGTAGTACGACTACATGGAACAGGATCACATATGAGATTTAATTAACTTTGTAATAATCAGGACTTATTAAATCTCATAGGCATTGATTTTTTGTAATCTTAATCTTGAGTTAATTATGATTTCATGATTGTAATTGTTATTCCATTTGAGTTACCAATGGGCACGACACATACTTGTGGTCAAGATTACCCGGTATCTTGGTGGGAGCAATTATGAGTATTGGAGTTATGGATTAACAATATAGAATTTGTACAACACATCTCTTGATGGGTTTTCGGCACTTGATCATAGAATTCTCTGGCCAGAGTGTGTCAACATATTTAGTATGTTGAAAATGATCATTAGAGAAAACCAGTAAGTATCAAGGAACAAGATGTAATTAAATTGATTGGACAGTTGAGATATCGATTTAATTAATGATGTGGTACAAAGGATTGTGCAGTAAAGAAATCAATGTGGCTTGGGACGAATTATTATTCGAGCATACAATTATGGAGGTCAATTCCAATCTTTTAGTGGAGTAGATTTGGAATTAAATAATTAGACTAGTTTAATTACAGGCCTAATTGTTATAGCCACTATTGTATGTTCCCAAATGATCCCCGGGTTAGCTCATTTAATTGACTGCACCACTACTGAATTAATAAGCAAGATAACTAGCTATTTGGGTCAAAAGCCTAAATATATCATTTAGTGGGAGGCTCCATTTAATTAGCTTGTGTGTAAGGGGCCTTATGTTATTTTACAAGATGGGTCCCCTATAGAAAAAGCAAGTAACGTGAGTTTTTATTTTCATTATTTGGAGCCTAGGGTTTTCACTAAATGGAGATATAAAAAGGCTTATTTTCTCAAAAGAAAAGGAAAAGCAGCCACTTTATACAGATCAGAGAAAAAGATTTTTCTCTCTATTGTTGAGAGAAAAATTTTCTCGTGCTAGTTGCTTTGGTAGTGATAAAGGCGCCCACACGTCAAGTACAGATCAAACTTGAGTCATAACCTGGAAGATCATTGGTGCCAGTTCGTGTTCTAACAAGCGTGGTGGTGACGGATCGTGATCTAACAGGAGTAGTGGTGACGGATCGTGATTTGGGAGCCTAAATCATTTCAGCGAAAAAAGCCAAATCGGATTTTCAAGGTACGATTTCTAGATTACAAATTCTTATATATTGTATGAGAGCGATCTTAAAAGGTTTTATAAAAATTTAAAAAACTGAATTTTTACCCAACAGCAAATACATTACTTGGATTTAATTGAAATAAATCCACACTTATATTAAGTTTGGCCCCTTACTTTAATAAGTTTTATTTTGTAGTTTACTCAAGATCATAGCTTGTCCATTTTTTGTCCTCATTTTATTTTTATTAGTCTCATTAATTTTATTGATTTCTGTTCTAGCCTACTCTAGTTTACAGTTTCTACATCAAGGCCCTTGTCTGGTTTCACAATTGATTTGGATGGCAGCAATAGGGTGGCAAAAAAAACCTGAGCATTTTTTTCTTAATCCCCTATTCAAGCCCTCGTACGGGGGGCGGGGCGAAGGGGTGTGTAGGGATGGGATTTGGGCTTTACTTAATTATTATTTTTGTCATATTAGAAGTCAAATTTGTGTTTCATTTGATTATCCATATCTAATTTCTATTCCATTATTTTGATGATCTGCTTTCTCTCAAAAGAAAAAAGAAAAATTGATGATCTGATTAACCAGAGAGTTCAACTATTCAAGAAGAGAAGTTTAACTATCATTTGATGATCCATTTTCCATATATTTATGAATTGTTACTTTAGTAGTTATGTTTGGAAGCATATAAAAGGAGACCTTAATTTTTTCTTAAGTCTATTATGTGCCTTGTTTAATCTCTTATGTTATTTCATTGTTTGAAATAAAGGAAAAAAGCCACACACACCCCAAGATTTGTTTAAATGGTCACATAAATCTCATTGGTTTCATAAATAGTCACAAAAACTCATTTTTAACTATTGTACCCTTTGATTATAGCCGTATAATACAAATATGTATAGTAAAAGATAAAAAAAATAAAAAATATTATGTAATACAAATAAAATATTACAATAAGTATAATTAGTAAAAAAATAATAATGAAAATATTTTCAGTCTATCCCGATTGATTTCATTAGCACAAAAATCTATTAATCTAGAATTTGATTTGAAGATTTATACTAATATGGACATAATTAAAAAATATTGTAAAAAAAATAATTGTTAAATATAATTTATTCAATATTATTATATGTGAAATATATTTTATTATTTTTAAAAAATAACAAATTAACAATATCGTAATAATTTATATTATTTATATACTATATTATTTTAATTTTTTATTTGTATTTGTTATAGAGGTTTACTTAGAGTAAATTTTTTGTTGTTGTAATCAAAGGATATAAAAGGAAGAAAAAAAAGGTCTGAACTTTTCCCATAAATAAATGCACAAATAATGAAAATTTGATACCACGACTTAGTGGAAGTAAAAGTATCAATTTAATTGGACAATAAATATTCAATAAAAAATCAATAATTAAATAATTATGAGTAATAAATAAAAAATGGTGTAATAAATGAAAGAAATGTCATAGATGGACAAAACCTTTTTACTAAACTAAATTCAAGAGGCAGCTAATCCCATGATGTTAAGACTAAATCTGAATTTAGTTCATTAATTCAGTCCAATTGAAGCATGCTAAACATGAGATAAATATTTGAGTGGTACTTTTTATCCCCCCCTCTAATTAAAATCCTTATAAAGTCCCTCTTATGTGTTTACATTTTTATTTTTTATTGGAACTTCGACTAATTGAGAGAAATATATTAATTAAAAGAAAGCAAAAATAGTACAAGGTGTTTACAGTTTTAATCTCATGTAAAATTACTAAAGCAAGAGATTTTTTTTTCTTTTTTAAATAAAAGAAACTAAAGCCGCGGATTTTTTGTCTAAACCTTTTACTTATCATTTTCAAAACTTATTGCTTGCAATTGTGTTGCAACCAATTCAAAATTCAAAATTCAGAAATGTGATAATTTGTTGGATTTGGAATTTGTTTAATTTATTGCTGTAATAAAATCATGGATGTTATTAGTGATAGTGTTATTTTAAAATTTTGTAATAGCCTAATAGGTGCTTTCAGAAGAAAAAAATTTATAACAGCAATAAATGGCTGTCAATTGTCTTACTCTAAATACTTTGTATCAAAATTTACTCTAATCTAATAACTAATTCTAACTCTCAAACAAAAACAAAACTTACGTAGTATGAAGGAATTGATTAAAAAATAAAAGTTAGAATAAAAATACACGATATTTAAAAGAAGAATCTAACAAAATGATAACAAAAATAACGATACACCTAACCGAGATTATAGTTTAATTGAAAATTTTTAATTAGCACTGTTACTTCTGCTGAGTTTATTGTTATTTTTATTATCATTGTGTCACTTTTAGGATTTCTTTTATTATTTTTCATAAAATATTACGTGGATCGTGTTATGCTTTTTCAAGGGTCCATCTGTAAAATCACTTTTTGTTTTTTGTTTTTTTTTTCCAATCATTGCCATAGGTTTAGTTGTTGACTCTTATGTAGCATTTACATTTTGGATTGGAGTGGGAATCCTAGGATTGGGAGTGTGGAGTGAGAGTGAGAGTAGGTTGTTTACTTACATTGGAATGGGAGAATGGAATTGAAACCAGAATCCAATTTATGTGTTTACATTGTCTTGGATTGGGAGTAAATAGTTTTAAATTATAATTTTACCCTTATTTAAAAAATTATAATTTGTAATTAAAAAATTAATAAAAAATATATTTAAAAAATAAAATAAATATTTTATTATATTTGTAAATTAATAATAATTATTAATATTCTTAATTATGTAAATCATAATTTTTTAATTAATTTTAATTTAAATTATGTGAATAAAAATTATTAATAATAGCAACACAAATGAAACATTATCATTGATAATATAGTACAAAATTAATATTTTCTTAGAATAAAATATTTATTTTTATTAATTAAATAAATAATTAATTAATATTTATTAAAATTAATGTTTAATAAAAATGCAGAAATTATTTAGCATTACAATAATCAGATATATGTGTCTGACCCTGCAGCGAAATTATGAAGGTCTGTTAACAGGGAAGCTCTGGACTTGCTCACAATTCATCTTTCACCAAGCGGAAAGGGGGAATGCTTTGTTCATTTCTGAAGAAATTATCAGGATCGACCATGGTTTTCACATGCACCAACCTGTAGAAATTGTTCTTGAAATAGTTTTTGCCCCAAACGCTGGCTTCTTCGACACTTATTGGGCCTTCGTTGTTATTTGTTCCGATATCAAGATCTCTGTAGTTAATATATGCAGATCGAGGATTTTTGGTTACATAGGGAGTCGTATAATTGAACAACTTTTTGATCATATTATCATGCCTTTGAAATGCTTCATTAGTTGTGTCTTGTCCCCAGTCCACAAAGTATAGAAGTGTGTATATGTTGCCAGCTCTATGTGGGTATGGAATTTCTGACTCCGAAATCTCACTAATTTTCCCACCATAAGGAAAAAATTGTAGAAGGCCGATGGTTTTCTCGTCCTCTTCAAAAAATATATCATAAATTCCTTGAAAAGCTTCTTCAGGAATTGGCTCTGTCAAATAGTCTGCTTTTCCTTTGAAAGATTTTTTGGGAAAATTCCTACTGAGCAATACATCCACATTAGCTGACTCACTAATTCCGAATCCATCAAGATAGACGACAGATTCAATGAAGCTCATTTCTTTGCAGTCTTGTTTAGTCAAACCGAGCTCGGGGAAGCTCTCCTGCATCAATGGAAGTAGCCTATCAATCCCACCAAGAAATAAGGATGTGAATATAGAGACCATGGTTGAATTCATTCTGAATAAGATGGGTGAGATGAATAAATCTTCATGGACTCTATCTGCAATGTACTGCCATTTGTTAAGCAGCTTTGTTGCATTTTGTTCCAAGGTTCTTGGGATAGCAAATACAGTCACAGTTGATGGAACAGCGACTAGATTTATTTTCCATGAAACAATGATTCCAAAGCTAGCTCCTCCGCCTCCGCGAATGGCCCAAAACAGATCTTCTCCCATTGATTCTCTATTCAGAAATCTACCTGAAAATTATCAAATACAAAGATAGAAATGAAGACAAGTCAATATATGATAGAAGTGAAGACAAGTCAACAAATGATATTATTTCTATTTCTTAACTTAAAAATTAATGTCAGTCCTTGGTTTTCAAAAAAAAAAATAATAATAATAATAAATTGATTGATTAATAATTGTTTATAAATCCGTCCAAAATTATTCTAATTAATTGTATTATTTTTCTTTTGTTTTGAAAGCAAAAAGGTTTGGATTTCAACCCCATTCACATAAGTTAAGAGAGATTGAATTACAATTAGGCTAAAATAAAAAAAAAATCTATAATAGTGTTTTAGATAATTTTTAAAAATATTGAAAATGATTGGATAATTTACTCAAGAACTAAAATAACAATGACAGTGTCTACTATTTTCTCAATGTTGCTCTTTAAAATTGCTCACCTTTGACATCAATCATGTGAGCATCAACTACATGATCTGCAGCAGCACCGTATTTACGCAACAAAGGACCAAAGCCACCACCACTTAAGTGTCCACCAACGCCCACAGTAGGGCAAGTTCCGACCGGAAATGCCAACAGATTTTGACTCTTCTCAGCAATTCTATAATTAAGTTGGCCAACGGTAGCACCAGATTGAACCCATGCCGTCTTTTCTTCTGCATCGACACTGACTTCGCTAAAATTTATCAAATCGACGATGATAAATGGAACATAGGAAACAGAAGAAAGAGCGTCGTGATCATGACCTCCACTTCGAACTCTAATTTGTAGGCCATATTTTTTGGAGCATTTAACGGTTGCTTGGATTTCGGATACGTGAAATGGAGTGATGATGAATACAGGTTTTGGTTTCGTGGGTGCTGAGTATACAAGATTTTGTATACTCAGACTCCAATACTGATGAATATGAAGAGTTGTTTTGGGTGTAAATCACTTTAGAGATGGTGTCGGATTGTAGAGAAAGACATTTAAGAAAATTTTCATGATTTTCAGCTAAACTCTCCCCAAAAAATGATAATAGAAGAATAAAAGTAACTGGGAGAATTTTTGGGCAAAAGAAAGAGTGATGCGGCTTCATTTCTCGCAGTGTTACTAAGATCAGAGGTGCCAACCCCTTTATATATATGTGTGTGTGTATAAACACAACCAGTCAATGATAGTGAGTGCCACCTAGTTTCGGGGCCGGCTCAAATTGAATTTTACAGCTTGAACGAAAATTCAAAATTTGACCTTTTCTTTTCAAAGTGAAAGTTAATAATGATATTGATTAATGTTTAAAAGATTAATGTTTTTAGATACAAAATTATTAATGGATTTTGTGCTTTTTAAATAATAAAGTAAATATAAAATAGTTTTTAGTAGAAAAGAATATTAAGATGGGGCCTTTGATGGAACATGGTAGCAGAAGCGAAATTGATAGGGCAGATGAGTACTAGATATTGTTCTAGCACTGGCCAGAGCCAACACAATTAATTATACTTTAATCGAAGTATGATTAGATGTCGTTCTAATCCAAACGACTCTATAAGAGAGATTTTGATAGATAATCCTAAAGGAAATTATAAAAAGGAGTTTTATTAAATAATTGAAGCTGAAGTTATGAAAACAATAATTAGACCTCTCTATTTATAATAGAGTGAACCTACTTCCCTAAGTTGACTTTAAAAGGTAAAATAAATCATAATTATAATAGAAATAAAAGACTAAAACACATACCATAATTGGCTTTAATTAAAATAGAAAATCCTAAAATAATAAAAATTCTAGAATCTTAAAATAACATCCTACATCATTCCCCCTCTCTTAAAAGGAAACTCGTCCTCGAGTTTATTTGGAGGATAGAACTTGTAGTAAAGCATCAATGCATCTTAGAGCTTGAACTTGCAACCTTACTCATCAATCAATCTTGAAACTTAAAATTCTCCATACTTTATCTTTTACTTGATCTTACTAGTCACTCTACGAAAAGGTGTTGTCCTCTAATGCCAATTGATGGAGCGGTGTAATAGAAGCAAATTGATATAGTAGGAAACACTAGGTATCGTTCTAGATAGGACTAAGTCAACGCGATTAATTTATACACTAACTGAAGCGTGATTAGATCTCGTTCTAATCCAAACAACTCAATGAGATTTTTAATTACAGATGAAACGAGATTAGATGACGCTCTAATCCAAATGACTCTATAAGAGAGATTTTGATAGATAATTCCAAATGGAATTATAAAACAGTTTTATTGAATAATTGATGCTAAAGTTATGAAAACAATAACAATACCTCTCTATTTATAATAAAGTAAATCTGCTTCTCTAAGTTAACTTTAAAAGAGAAACTAAATCATAATTATCATAGAAATAAAGGACTAAAACACATAAAATTATTGACTCTAATTAGAATAGAAAATTCTAAAATAATAAAAATTCTAGAATTCTAAAATAATGTCCTACATCAACTTTGATTTTAAGAGAGGTCCAAGACAATTACATAAATTGTGAAAAAGTTGAGCAACTCTTGTGGCCTTGATTAATGTTGTAAACAAGATTTCCTATTGGAAAAATTTCCTACATATATGTGTGTGTACGTGTGTGTGTGTGTGTGTGTGTATGGAGTTGTATTTTACATTAATCAATTAAAGGAATTTATTTAGATTCTCACTACGTCCGAAATACTAATCTTTTAGATTAAATACCTAAATCCGTTGTCAACTTGCAATCGATTTTAAAACAAAATATTGTGGTTTAGTAGGTGTTTATTCGCTTATGGGAAATTATCGTATGACAACCAAAATTTTGGTCAAGAAAAAAACACAAAGGTTGGCAGAAATGACACAAAGCCGCCTATTATTTGACAGATGTATTACTTAATTATTTTTATAATAACCACCATTACAATGTATCACAACGGTAAATTGGTTACTTACATGCAAAACTCTACCTTTTTTTTAAAAAAAAAAAATTCACGTAACCGCCTAATTTTTCACTAAAATTTAAGTAAATACTAAAATTTCAAGAAACGTCACAAAAACACCTAAGAATTGAGAAGTATAGCACCCGACCACTTTTATGTTAACCTTCGAGACACCAATTTTCAGTACCAGATTTGAAATAGACCTATGAGAGTGGTGCTACTCTCACTCATCTGATATCCTCTTAAAATCCCACCTTTTGTACACCCCATTATCTAATTTCAAAAAATTATTACTATTAACACTGGATTTTTAATTCAAAAAATAAATTATCCTTCTTCTAAATATCATTTTTCTCCCTACAAAAAAAAAAATTCAGAAAATACATGTTTCTTTGTGATTAAAATCTTAAATGCCAAATCATTGTTTCGGTCCAATATACTCTAAATTAGGAATTAGAAGCAATCTCCAAGTCTATATTTTCTTGCAATTTTTTTATGACTATAAGGACTTGATTAAGAATAGAACATTACACAAATGAACACGATAACATTGGATTGAAATAAATGACTGAATATTACTCGTGGATTTTAGTGCGGGAGCGTTACCCAGGGTTGGTAAAAACAGTCTGGATCGAGCCGACCCTCCATGTCAGGTTCCGGACAAAGACTTAAGAAAAAAAAAACTCAAACTACCCCCCCCCCCCCCCCCCCTCTATATATACATATTAAATAACTGAATTTAAATTTATAAATTAAAATCTAAAGAATTAAAAAAATTAATAAAATCTTAAATCCCTAATTCCTAAATTAATGATGACTCAAAAATCTTAAAATTATAACAGTAAACTCACACATGCACACTTTCACACTCATGCACACCCATGATTTGCACCGATTTTGTCCACCTCAACAGCCCCTCTATCTCGTAAAGATGCTTATTCCACAATTTGCATTCAATTTCCAGACACATGAACATAGAGTTGCTTTGTTATATAATGCTATTATTTAAACTTACTGTCTTTGAAATTTTTCACTTAATTACCTTTTGTTCATCAATTTCCAACCATTTCAAGCCTAAAATAAGCCTGATCCATGCTTAGCCTATTTGAACCCAGGCAGTTTTTTTTTAGAGGGGCTGGGCTTAGAAAAGCCCAACCGACCATCAATTTGCCATCCATAGTGTCTCAGTGTCCTTTATTGTAATTGCCGAAAGGAGGGATTTTATAATATTAAATTATTAAAGAGTGGTGTCAATCGCACTACTCAAAAATTAAGCATTTAGTCGATGGCTTATTTTATGAATGGACAGGAACATGATCCATCTCATCACATACTAGGTAAAGACGGTTAGTAAAATGTTTCGAAGCCCAACACAGCTGACATGAAAGCACATGCATTTTGTGTAACTTGAGTGGGAGAATTCACTTCGGCCTGCGATTCCAAACTTCTCTGGATTACGCAATTTGTTGTTCGTTTGGGTTGATGTTTGTTGGCTTGCTGGGCTTTCTATTTTATTGAAGTTGTTTGATCACCCATCTCCCAACAATCTTAAGGCCTGTCTTTATCATGAAAATGAGTTCGGCTTATTGCCTTAAACTAGGGGTGTTCGCGGATCGAATTTTACGGATTAGACATCAATCCATATCCGATTCATGATTTTATGGATTATAAATTTTCAATCCAATCCAATCTAATCCACGGATTGACAAATTCAATCCAAATCCAATTCATATGTGTGCGGATCGGATGCAGATTTAACCCAATCCATTATTTTGCAGATCGATTTACGGATTAAAATTTTTTAATTCTGTTCATTGTACGAACTTATTAAATAAAAAAAATCTTATATAAAAGTAATTTTATTACCGATCAAATTTAAAATTAAATAAGATTTAAATAAATTAAAAATTTAAATAAATATAGAATAATACATTCAAAGTCTCAAAATATAATATAGTGAAAAGAAAAAATCTCATTTGTTTAAATCAATACATGAAAATTAACTAAAATTATAAAAATTAACTAAAATTAACTGTTTAGAAAGCTATATTTCTTTATTTAGTTATTCAATTATTTAATCATGTTTATTATATATTATTATCATATAAGATATGTTTAGTGTTAATATAACTACATTTTAACTTATTTATTTATTAGTAAGTAGTAACACCACATTTACAAGTTTTATTTTTTAATTAAATAAATATATGTTTTTTATTTTTTACGGATTCGCAGATTTTTACGGATTTACAGAAGTAAATCCATTTCCAATCCACCGACTGCGGATTTTTAAATTTTCAATCCAATCAAATCCACTAATCCACGGATCGAATTTTTACGGATTAGATTTTTACGGATCAAACGGATTGAGCGGATTGGATTGGATTCTGAACACCCCTACCTTAAACTATCGCCACCAAAAGTAAATTGGGATTGCTATGAACAAAAAATTAAAAATATGGGTCACGAATAATTTTCACTAGTACACTAAGGTTTTTTTTAGAACTGAGGTATTCTAATTTTTAAACTACAATTGTTATGAAAAATACTATAATTATGAAACAAAAGTTAATAATATATAGTAAATAAAAATTTTGATAAAATTGTTAAAGATATAATTGATTTTCCATTATATAAGTGAAAAATTATATAAACATACCTTCCAATTTACAGCAGTTAGTGTTTACCAAACACTTTAATATTGTATCTTTTACCTCTATCCCAAACGTTTATATATTTTGTATAGCTTTCCCTGCCCCAACAACAATGCGTTTCAAATATGAGATTCATTGGCAGTTTAAGCGTAAGAGAATCAAGCAATTGCTTAGAATCTCATAAAAAAAAAAACCTATTTTTTTACTCCTCTCTATTAAATAATTACCCTAGAATTAAGATTTTTTTTATACAAACTCTTTATAAATTTAATAGTCACAATGTTAAAAAACTATAATTAATAATATTATCTAGCCATTAGTTCATTCATTATTAGTTTTTCAAGAAAAAATTAAATTATTTATCTTTCGATTTAAAAAAAAACTTAATTATTTGATATTAAAAACTTAAAAATATTTGATATTATTTGATATGAAGAAATTTATTAGTTTATAACATTTATTGGCTAACTTTTGAAGAAAAAAATATTTTCTTGAAATAATGATTTTAAAGGAAGTAAAAAGGATATTTTCTTGACTATTTTTCTTTTTTAAAATTTCTTAGAATCTTATTGATTATTGCTGAAATAATATATAGTTAAAGATTGATTGAATTTTGAGTTCTTTTATGTTTTTTTGAATATTGAAATTGTTGAATTTAAAGAGGTTTATAATAAAATTTTGCCAAAGACCGTAGTACTTTAGAGCCAGCCCTGTAATTAGACAATTTTTAATGTGTTAAAGAATCGTAAATTTCAATAATATGTGGATTTCCAAGCATTAGGATGTACGTATATAATAGAAGTATTTGGACGAGCGCATAGCTATCATCTATCGATTAGTAATATGAAGAGTACGGGTATAGAATTAATAAACATATGAGTACTGAAGATAACGTGCATATTATCATTGAGGAGCAAATAGAATCAGTAATAAGACTGAAAAGTCTAAGGAATTAATTCCAAGAAAAATATGATTTAGAACAATAATCCAAATTATAGTACATAGTATATATATATATTGAAGTTTGAATTTAATCTGTTTCAAGAATTTAATTGTTACATTTGCTTTTCCATTTGTAAGATGAAGTTTTTTTTTTTTCTTTAAGGAGACATGAATTAGGTCAAGCGGAAAAGACAAGCTATGGAATAATAAGCTGAGGGTGCTGTTGATTAGTATTTTGAGCAGCATTTGTCATTATGTGCTCTAATATAGAGAGCTGGTTCATAGCTGATATAGAGAAATCTGTAAAATGTTTGAGAGGATCGAAAATGAGCTAAATAAGTAATTTTTATTTTTTTTATGATCAAACAATTCATATACCTAATCAGAAGTACAGTGGTCGAACAATTTATATTAAAAAAAAAATTATGGATGACGTACCTAGTTGTGAAGGTTTTTTTTTTTTTTTTTTTGACAATATGTGAAGGTTTTTTAATGTAATTTAAAATTTTGTTAGGGTTGTGCAAGGCTGGACTGGGCTTGGCATGGCAACCCCTGGCCAACTCCAAGGCCTGTGCTGCGTTAGCCCATAAGCTCATCTAAGACAATATTCCGTCATCTTCTCAGCTTCAAAATTTTATCATTTTTTCAACTCGAAGGACTGTGCACGATGGTGAAATTTTTTGAGAATTATAGGGGGAAAAAAGGTCAAATACAGTCTTATTCAATTGATACGCTCAAAACCCCAGTTTATGCTAGACTATAAATTACATAAAAGGAACATATTCATTCATTATAATTGAGGATTTCCACTATTATTTGATACCAAATTGGCAATGATACTTGAAAGATATGTTGGGGAAAAATCAGGTTTTTAAATTTTTATAAAACCTTTTAAGGACCGCTCTCATATAATATATAGGAATTCGTAATCCAGAAATCGTACCTTGAAAATCCGAGTTGGCTTTTTTCATTTGAAGTGATTTAGGCCTCGATCACGATCCGCCACCACCACTCTGTTAGATCACGATCCGTCACCACCACGCTTGTTAGATCACGAATCGTCTCCAATGATCTTCGGTTATGACTCGGGTTCGATGCACTTGACGTGTGGGGCGCCTTTATCACTACTAAAGAATTCAAGACACGAAAATTTTTCTCTCAACAATGGGAGAGAAAATCTTTTTTTTCTCGATCGTATAAAGTGGCTTTCTCTCCTTTTCTTTTAGAGAAAATAAGCCTTATATATCTCCCTTTAGTAAAAACCTAGGCTCCAAATAATCAAAAACAAAACTCACATTTATTTGCTTTTCAATAGGGGACCCACCTTGTAAAATAACATAAGGCCCCTTATACAAAAGCTAATTAAATGGAGCCTCCCACTAAATGATATATTTAGGCTTTTGACCCAAATAGCTAGTTATCTTACTTATTAGTAAAGTAGTGGTGCGAGTCAATTAAATGAGCTAACCAGGGGATCATTTGGGAACATACAATAGTGGCTTTCTGATAATTAGCCTGTAATTAAACTAGCCCAATTATTTAATTCCAAATCTACTCCACTAAAAAGATTGGAATCGACTTCCATAATTGTATGCTCGAATAATAATTCGCCCCAAGCCACATTGATTTCTTTCTTGCACAATCCTTTGTACCACATCGTTAATTAAATTGATATCTCAACTGTCCAATCAATTTAATAACATCTTATTCCTTGATCCTTCTTGGTTTTCTCTAATGATCATTTTCAACATACTAAATATGTTGACACACTCCTTGTGGAAGAATTCTATGATCAAATACCGAAAACCTATCAAGAGATGTGTTGTACAAATTCTATATTGTTAATCCATAACTCCAATACTCATAATTGCTCCCACCAAGATACGGGTAATCTTGACCACAAGGATGTGTCGTGCCCATTGGTAACTCAAATGAAATAACAATCACAATCATGAAATTATAATTAACTCAAGATTAAGATTACAAGTAAAATCAACGCCTATGAGATCTAATAAGTCGGCGGTTATTACAAAGTTAATTAAATCACATAAGTGATCATGGTAAAAGTAGTCGTACTACATAAATAAATTCATACAAGAATAAGACAAATCATTCAATGAATTTATTACAGTCTATACCTAAATAAAGTGCCCAAAATAATTTATAAAAATCGAACTAAATTTAATTAATAATAAGATAACTTGTATTTATGTATTATGTGAATCCACATGGTGATCACATAAATACATATAATATGATTAAATGGACTTTAATACAAATATTAATGCAATTAAGATATTTGAATAAAATATCTCATTTATTTTATTAATCAGAAAAATTGTTTATTACAATTAAATAAACACATATGCTTTTTAAGAGCATATTTTCCCAACAATCTCCCACTAGCTCTCAAAGCATATCTGGCATATTGCACATGCTCTAGGGCTCTAAGTGCAGGTTATAAAGGTTTCCCACTAATGGCCATTGTAATAAGATCTGCCATTTAGCATCTAATGCCATTTGGGGTACTGTCATATAACCTTTCTACACTATTCCCTTATAAGATGATACTTCCTTTCAATATGTTTTGTTTCTTGTGGTTCCTTGGTTCTTTAAATTTAGATACCGCACCACCAATATCACAAAATAGTTTGAAGTGCGATTTACAACAGTACCACCTCAAGATTTCGTAGGAACTTGCGAGCCATATAGCTTCTTTTGCCTTCGGATGTAGCCACATATTGACTTTAGTTATTGAGAGTGTGATATAAGATTGTTTCACACTCATCCAACTAATAGCTCCACTTCCCAATGTAAACACATAGCCGGAAGTTGATTTTCTAAAATCCTTATCTGACAAAAAATCAGAATCAGTATAACCCACTGGAATGAGTTTATCACCAGAATACATAAGCATATAATTTTTAGTTCTTTTCAGATACTTTATAATATGCTTGACTGCAGTCCAGTATTGAGGTCCAGGATTAAATTGATATCTGCTAACCATCCTTACCGCAAAACGGATGTCTGGCCTAGTGCAAAGCATGGCATACACGAGACTTCCCACAGCGTTTGCATAGGGAACTCGTCTCATTCTCTCTATCTCTTCAGATGTTTTAGGTGATTGATCCTTAGAGAATGTAATTCCATGTCTGAATGGTAATAAACCAGTCTTGGAATTTTCCATGCTAAATCTAGCCAATATCTTATCGATATAGACCGCTTGAGACAAGGCTAAAGTTTTATTCTTCCGGTCTCATAGTAACTTGATACCAAGAATATAACTTGTCTCTCCCAGGTCTTTCATATCAAATTGTTTTGCTAACCAAATCTTTATTGTAGTCAATACTCCTATATCGTTTCCAATCAGGAGAATATTGTCTACACAAAGAACTAGGAAGGCTACAAATTTTCCCTGAATTTTCTTGTACACACATGGTTTATCAATGTTCTGAATGAATCCAAGCGATTTAATTGCTTGATCAAATCTGATGTTCCATGACCGGGATGCTTGCTTCAATCCATAAATGGATCTCTGCAACTTACATACCATGTGTTCTTGGCCTTTTTGTATAAATCCATCTGGTTGCTACATGTAGATGTTTTCTTCAAGATGCCCGTTAAGAAATGCAGTCTTGACATCCATTTGCCAAATTTCATAATCTAGCACTGCAGTAATGGAGAGCAGAATCCTGATGGATTTAAGCATAGCAACCGGAGAAAATGTTTCCTCATAATCGATTCCTTCTTTCTGAGTAAACCCTTCGGCTACTAATCTTGCTTTAAATGTTTCCACCCTTCCGACTACTCCTTTTTTTTTTCTCTTGTAGATCTTCTTGCACCCTATAGGTTTTACCCTATTTGGTGCCTCTACAAGTTCCCAGACTTTATTGGAATACATAGATTCCATTTCTTGATTCATGGCCTTTTTCAAAATTCAACATCTTTATCTATTAGAGCTTCGTTGTAACTAGTGGGATCTTGTACATGTTCATCTGAGATAGCTGTATAGGTTTCTCCCAAAAGAATGTATCTCGCAGGTAACCTAGTTACCCTCCCACTACGACGAGGTTCTAAAAATGATGGTTGTTCAAGGATAAATCTGTCTTTGATCATTTGGTTGTTCTTTGTTCTTCTGTTCTATCTTGGTGTTGAAAGCTGAGCATCAACCTGATCTCTTTTATTTCTCTAGTTTTACCTTACTCTTAGGTTATAAGTCATTATATAGTCTTCCTCAAAGAAAGTAAAGAATATTTCTATAAATACATTCTTATCTTGAGGACTATAATCCAGACTTTCCCTTATTCCTTTAAGATACCTAAAACATGCAAGCTTCTGAACACGAATCCATCTTCTCTATCTCTGATTTTAGTAGAAATACTAGTAAACTCTAAATACGAATGTGTCTCAAACTATGTTTGTGACTTTTTCATAATTTCTTAGAGTAGTAGACACCGAGATAGATGAAACTAAGTTCAATAAACTTTGTAGTTTTAAATAAGTATACGGAATCAAAAAGGTAAATGATAAACTACTTAGTATATATCTTGTCTTATCCAAAAGAATCTTGTTTCTCCATTTAATTACACTATTGTATCATAGTGTTCATTGACAACCAAATAGTGCTTGAATTCTCCATAGAGATATTCTTTGTTTCGATCTTATCGAAGTTCTTTTATGTTCCTGTCTAATTGCTTCTGTCTTATCCACGTACTCTTTTGAATTTCAAAAGCAATGGAATGATGACGCATTTAGACAAACATAAATAAAATGAATATTCATCAACAAGATTGATAGAATACTCATAACCTCTTATAACATGTAAACTGATTAGTCCGTATACATTTGTATGCACTAAATCATCAAATACAATGTTATGCTTTTAGCTCAAAAAGAGCATCCTTGTCATATTACTTTTCTAAATAAGATTTATAGAGTTACAATGATCAATCTTAATAGGCCAACAAGTCTATCATTAATCATTTTCTTAAAATCTTATTATAGTTTATATGACTTAAGCATAAATATCAGAGGTGATTTTTGGTTAGAAGAAACATTTCTTTTCTTAGATAAATGCATATACTTTTTATCATTATATCTTACTTTGAACAGATCAATGTACTTCTATGATATAAATTGTCTTTATAAATAACCAAAATAAGTAATAAACAGAGGATCCATTAATAACAGTGTACTCTTCTTTTATTAAAACAAGCCACCGAAATTAAATTCCTCTAATATTTGGAAAAATAAAGACAAATATCAAAACTAAAGTCTTGTAAAATTGATCTAGTCTTTCAATTGATATAAACTAGCACGTCCTCAACTGCTGTTTGAAGCTTTCTTCACTTAATCTCTTGGTTTCCTGAAAACCAAATAAATGAATTACAAATAAGATTAGTTATCTCAGAATTCATTATTGTATGATGCAATAGAAATCTGAACTAATTAGGAAGCTTAAAGATTTCCTATACCTGATTTTAATAATCTTAGGACAATCTTTCTTCCAGTGACCCATACATCCACATTTGTAACACTTGCCTTTTGGCTTGCCACTTCTTTTAATGGACAGTTTGCCGATCCCAACTCTTGCTTGCTTATTCTTGTCTTTCGACTTAAGCCTTGAAGAGAATCATTTTTCAGGAAGTTTTCTGCTATTATAAAATTCTTCTATAGCATGTAGTTCGTGCATTAATTCAATTAAGGTCATATCTTTATTGTTTAAGATATAGCTGACCTTAAACTCTTTGAATGTATCAGGTAAAGATTCAATCACCATGTTAATCTTTGATTTATCATTGATTTGAACACCATGAATCTCTACCTCATTCAAATAGTCCATCATTTTGAGGACATGATCACGAACTTTTGTGCCCTCTTCCATCTTAGTATTCGTGTACGTTTTAATGCTGCTTCTGTGGCAAAATGGGTATTTTGCCCAAACATCTGATGAAGACTAGCCATTATTTCAGTGGCTGTTTCCATGCTCCGATGTTTCTTATGCAGTTCCATAGAAATCGAAGCCAATATATAGCGCTTAGCCATTTTGTTAGCTTCGCACCATTTCTCATAAGGCTCCCTCTGATTTCTATAATCGTATAACGATGGTTCGGGGAGGGAAAGGTGGGTCAACACATATTTGCTTCCTTTAGCGGTGAGGATATTAAATAGATTGCGTTTCCAATCTAAATAATTTTCGTGATGAGTTCATTTTTAACAAGGATAATTAATAATGGGTTGATGGAAGACATTTCTGAAAATAAAATACACATGCATAAATACTTTGAAACAATATTCACAATAAATGACAAAATGCAAAAATCATAAATGCATTTTAATTTATTGTAACGATAATCTAGTACCGCTTCGACAAGCTATCCGTTGGGGAAGTCATGTCTACACTTACTAGACCCAATTATCCATTAGATTATTTACTTTCATGTAAAGACATGATAAATAATTATCGTTATCCTTTTGGGCCTAAATTTGTTAACAGAGCTTCGTTGGGAAGGTTAATAACAAATTTTAGTTGAGTGTATAACCATTGTTTCAATCTACGTATTTTTCATATCAATAGTCACCGTTGGGGCGAACAATCGATTGAAAAAATATTTCAATTTTATCTTTGAAGAAGTTCATCAAATAAAATATCTAATATATATACCCTCCCAGGGAAGCATCACCGTATCATGAAGTCGAGGTATATATATAATTTTATTATTGAACTAACAATGGAGCCCGTGGGAAAAATTATCTTGAATTTTCCCTCTCCCACTCAATATTTTAAAATTGATTTTTCCTTTTTTAAAACATACATATTGTTAATTGCATGCTTTCTATAATATTATCTAGATGATATCCAATATTATTAAGCATAGGCAAATTTCAAACAATATAATGAAATTCATAATTAATGAATGACATGTATCATTATGCATAGAGTGACACTACCTATTCTATATGACATGTTATCATGGCATGTAATCATCCATAACAAAACATATAGAAAAACAATTAAATAATCTTAATTCATGGCTTTCCCTATAATGAAAATACATTAACCCTAAGCCTAATCTTCATTGGGCTTCTTGTCAATGTCCATCTTTCATAATCTTGTTTTTGTTAATGGACTAGGGGAAATTGGGCTTTTAAATTTATAATTGGTCCAATTTTTAAATTTAAAAAGAAATAAATAATTAATTAAAATTTTTTTTTTATTAAAATAAAACTTTTGGACCAAAAATAGATTTAATGTGTTCAATTTATCTATGCATTATAATCCATTAAGCCCAAATTTCAATTGGGCCTAAAACTAGGATTCTTTAAGCCCAAAACTGTTTTTGGACTTAAATGAAAAAACTTGAAAAACTTTCTACCCAAAAAGAAAAACTATGGAGCCATAGGGACCTCAATGATAGAAACCATTGAAACCCTAAATCCATCTTTTTCTTTTCCTGTCTTCCCCGGCCGCCATCAGTAAAGGCAGCCACTGTTCACAATTTCCAGCCATCTCCGACGCGAACCACCCCGCCGCCATGTTATTGGAAACGCTCCAACTTCGCGCGACGCAACTTGCATTTCGTGCAGCTCGCGCTCATCGCCACGCCTGGCAGCTAGCCGCTTTCCGCGTGCGTATTTACCCGCGGCAGCGTCTTTGCGTGCACAAGCCACGCTTCCCACGAGCTTAGGCTGGCTGCGTGCTGCTGGCGGGCTTGCGGCGCCGTGACGCGGCGCGGCCGCGCAGTATGCTTTGCCGCGGCTTTGCGTCAGTGCGCTTCTTTGGCGGCAAGATGTAAAACCGGCTGCTTTGCTGACGCTTCAGTTTTGGGGTTGCCATTTGTCAAAATTTCCGGCCTCCGTCACTCCGATCTTGAAAATCCGAGATTAATTTACAAATTTCCTAGGCCAATTTTGGCTTACAAAAATTCTATAACAGTAAAATAAATCAAGAGGGAAACGTGGCGATAAAAAATCACCCCACCTGTTACAGATCCAAAGAAAAAATACAACAGAAAATCTAACCATGAATTAAGACAAACCAAAACATGCTTTATTCATATATTAAACAAATAATATATATCTGAATAAATTGTGCCACTCTAATACATAAATTTCAAGAATGATTTCATACGAAATTCTTATATATTAATATGAGATGGCTCTGATACCAATTGTTGGGGAAAAATCAGGTTTTTAAATTTTTATAAAACCTTTTAAGGACCGCTCTCATATAATATATAGGAATTCGTAATCCAGAAATCGTACCTTGAAAATCCGAGTTGGCTTTTTCCGCTGAAGTGATTTAGGCTCCTCGATCACGATTCGCCACCACCACTCCTGTTAGATCACGATCCGTCACCACCACGCTTGTTAGATCACGAACTGTCTCCAATGATCTTCCAGGTTATGACTCAGGTTCGATCTGCACTTGACGTGTGGGCGCCTTTATCACTACCAAAGCAACTAGCACGAGAAAATTTTTCTCTCAACAATGGAGAGAAAAATCTTTTTCTCTGATCTGTATAAAGTGGTTTCTCTCCTTTTCTTTTAGAGAAAATAAGCCTTATATATCTCCCTTTAGTGAAAACCCTAGGCTCTAAATAATCAAAAAACAAAACTCACGTTTATTTGCTTTTTCAATAGGGGACCCACCTTGTAAAATAACATAAGGCCCCTTATACAAAAGCTAATTAAATGGAGCCTCCCACTAAATGATATATTTAGGCTTTTGACCCAAATAGCTAGTTATCTTACTTATTAGTCCAGTAGTGGTGCAGTCAATTAAATGAGCTAACCCGGGGATCATTTGGGAACATACAATAGTGGCTACAATAATTAGGCCTGTAATTAAACTAGCCCAATTATTTAATTCCAAATCTACTCCACTAAAAGATTGGAACTGACTTCCATAATTGTATGCTCGAATAATAATTCGTCCCAAGCCACATTGATTTCTTTACTGCACAATCCTTTGTACCACATCGTTAATTAAATTGATATCTCAACTGTCCAATCAATTTAATAACATCTTATTCCTTGATCCTTCTGGTTTTCTCTAATGATCCTTTTAAACCGACTAAATATGTTTACACACTCAGCTTGAGAGAATTCTATGATCAAGTACCGAAAACCTATCAAGAGATGTGTTGTACAAATTCTATATTGTTAATCCATAACTCCAATACTCATAATTGCTCCCACCAAGATACCGGGTAATCTTGACCACAAGGATGTGTCGTGCCCATTGGTAACTCAAATGAAATAACAATCACAATCATGAAATCATAATTAACTCAAGATTAAGATTACAGTAAAATCAACGCCTATGAGATCTAATAAGTCTGACAGTTATTACAAAGTTAATAAAATGTCATATGTGATCCTGTTCAATGTAGTCGTACTACATCAATAAATTCATACATGATTAAGACAAATCATTCAATGAATTTATTACAATCTATACCTAAATAAAGTGCCCAACTTTATTTATCAACTGCGAACTAAATTTATTTAATCATAAGATAACTTGTATTTATGTATTCTGTGAATCCACATGGTGATCACATAAATACATATAATATGATTAAATGGACTTTAATACAAATATTAATACAATTAAATACAAATATTAATGCAATTAAGATATTTGAATAAAATACCTCATTTATTTTATTAATCAGAAAAATTGTTTATTACAATTAAATAAACACATATGCTTTTTAAGAGCATATTTTCCCAACAAGATATACATGTCATAATAATGGCAATGATACTTGCAACATATATATATATATATATATATATGCCTTGGTTTTGGCTTGTAATGCTGTTGAATGGGAAAGATATTTATGATCTTTTTGCGATCCATACACGTGTGAGGGAAATTTGATCCCATGCCTCTTGTACCATCCCCAGTTACACTTACTAAAATCGATTAAAAATAAGTGATCAATAATTTGTGCCTATGATGAGTTTTTTAATAGATAATTTAGACATCAAGCTCACAATCGCATATTTCTAAAAACTTTAAAGGCTAACAGTAAGAACTAAATGGTAAAATTTAAAAACAGTGGGGGAAAAAATGGCATTTTTCCCAATCTTGAAAAGAAAGTATTACTTGCTCGAAGCGACAAAAAATTAATCAGGCAGCTCAAAGTTGCCCTGCTGACTCCCTTCTTCACAATTCCAGAGAGGAGTATATAAAAAAGAAAAATGTAATTAATATACGTTTGTCACGTTAGTTAGACAGATCTCTAAAGTCATTTTAAAATATTTTAATTTACGGCTACATTCGTTCAAAATAAAATTATTATAAAGATTCACCAAACATAGAACTGTCTTTATATAGCCTATAGCAGATAATACAACTCAAGTTAACTCGAACAAATACATAGTTGGTATTGTTCGTTGACTATTGAAAACATGGCATATTATTTTCTTTTAATTAACAAAAAGTCGTTGATGAGAAATTTTTTAAAAAAATTTTAAAAAGAAAAAGCACAGTTACACTCTCAAGATTTAAAGAAATGATCGCATAATCCTAAATTTTTTATATGATATTTCAAACTCACTTTTGACTTTAATACCTCTTAATATAATGATTCTAAAATAGTTATTATTTTCAAGGGTCCGCCTACCGTGCAACAGTTACACGGTACCACTGAATTTTGTCTTTTTCCAACAATTACACTACACTACCCTATATTTTATAAGAAAACTGAATAGATACTATAAGTTACAAATTTTTATACATAGGTCCTTTTTTCTGGATAAAATCATAAAATGACTTTTGAAAAAAAACTTAACTGTTATTATTATTATTTATTAATGTCATTATTATTATTATTGTTAAAATTTATTATTTTAATTGTTATGATTGCTTTAATTAGTTATCATTATTATTATTATTTATTGATTTTATTATTGTCACTATTATTAAAATATATTAAATTTATTATTGAATTACTATTAATTATTGTTAATATTATTTTATTAATATTAATATTAATAAAATTTATTAATCTTATTATTCTAATTATTATATTAATATTAATGTTGTTGTCGTTAAATCAGTCATCATCATTAAACTTTATAAATTTTTTTTGTTTTAACTATTAAGTAATACCACTGTCATTATTATTATTTTGCCTTAATTAAGCATTACATATATTTTAATTATTTTTTATTTTTATTATAATAAATAAAAATATAAAAATAAATTATACTATAATATTATTTTATTATATCATATTATATTTATTTAAAAATAATAATTTAATATAATTAATAATAAATTTAAATAATTTTAGTTTAACATTAGTACAAAATTAATGCAGTACATGATAATACCAATTACCAAACGTTGTATAATTTTATTATAATTATTATAATATACTGCTAATGTAATATAATATAATATAATACATGTGCATTACATAATACAATACAATATAATATAATATAGTGTGCCAAACGGACCTTTAACTTTTTGAGTGATGATGGTCTAGAGGGATGTAGAAAAAATAAAGATAATCGTGGTAGATCTTTTACAATGGTTGATTAGCTATCATCATAAAGTTTAGGCTAATATAATAAAAATTAAGCAACTACCCTATATTTAAAAGAGCATTTGGAAATCAATAAATTTACTATTCAATTATTTTTAATCAATAATAAATTATCATTACAACAAGATTCACAAGCTCAAATATCTTAAAAAACGATAATTCTCAAGAAACATGAAGCTCAAATGCTTTTGAAATATTCTTAAAAAAAAATAAACTAACTTCCTTTTATATTATTCTTTATTTATCTTTCTATGACTTTGTTGGGCTATATATATATTGATATTTTATAGGTAAATTAACATATTGTATGTATAAATAAATTAACATGTCAACTAATGCTAAAAACAAAAATGTAATAAAAAGTAAAGTTTTGTAATATTAAAATAATAAAATTTTACAACCTAAGACTTTTGACATGTTTCTTATTTTGAAATTTCACCTTTTTTATTTTATAATTTTCTAAAGTAACAAGGTTAACAACCTATGTTCTTAAAACATATTCAATTTATTTATTTTACATTAAATATATATTATATAACAAAATATATTATTTACATTTATCAAATTTTCATGTGTTTAAAAATTTTATGTGATATTACATTATTATATTTACAACATCAATTATTTTTATGATCAAATTAAGTCAATGGATCAAACTTTAAAAAATTTAAAAGAACAAAAATTATGTAAGTGAATATTTAAAAACGTTTAGCTTTTATAATTTTGTAATAAAAGTAGGGACTTAAGTGTTAATAACCAATTAAACACATCATGACCTTTGAACACTTTAACCATTGATCCATTGGCTGAGTTGATAAAAGACAAAAAGTGGGGTACCGTGTAACTGTTGCACGGTAGGCGGACCCTATTTTCAATAGACGTGATCAATCACTTTTTATTCAACAATTTGTGTTTGCCATCCATTAAATTAAATTAACGCGGACGAATACATGGTTGGTGTTGTCCGTTGACTATTGAAATTGAAAACATGACCTACTATTTTCTTTTAGTTAACAAAAAGTGTTGATGAGAAGAATTTAAAAAAATTTAAAGGGAAAAGCACAGTTAGACCCTTAAAGTTTGAGAAATGGTTATAGAGACTCTTAAATTTTTAGTAAGGGATATCAAACCTCCTTTCGACCATAAAATCCTTTGAATTAGTAATTTAAAAAAATTAAATTTAAAATTTTAGTAAATGAGCAATAAAATATAAATAATTTAGTCTGTTTAGTTAGGGATGATAGAAATCCCCACGAGGACGGGGTTTGAAGAGATTTTTCTCATTTGAGGAGATACATAATTTCTTATTTGAGGATGAGGCTCTTAAATTTTCAGTAAGGGATATCAAGCCTCCTTTTGACCATAAAACTCTTTGAATTAGTAATTTAAAAAAAATAAATTTAAAATTTCAATAAATACAAGCAATAAAATATAAATAATTTAATCTGTTTAGTTAAGGATGATAGAAATCCCCACGAGACCGGAGTCCAAAGAGATTTTTCTCATTTAGGGAGAGTATAAGGATAATTTTATACCTAATTTCTTATTTGAGAATGAGACATGAATAATTTATTTCCAAATATCTTATTCGGGCAGGGGACAGGGATTTGGTGAAATCTCCATCCCCTCCCATTTTCCCATTCTAATTTTTAATTTTTAATTTTTTATATTTTATTTCTTCTAAAAATGGATGTAAATGAAAGATATCGTAATAATAGCTAATATAAACACTTTGAATATTGAAAATGATAATTTTTTTGATGACTTATACTATGAGACTTTTATGAATTTGTTAAACTATAAAGCTCTACTTTTGCTTCATTTTATAGATTATCTTCTAATTTTAATGATATTGACTTTGTTTTATGAAATGATTTTAATTGTTTAAGTTTATCTTGATGTTTTTACATTGGTAAGACGATTATATACTCTTACATTAATATGATTAAATTAAGTTAAAAAAATAAAGTAATGAGTTATTTGGTGATCATTGGATACTCTTAGGGATCCCTATCTCCTCCTTTTAGTTAATTTTAAATCGTATGGGAATATAAATAGAGCATCGGAGATGGGTATAGGGATGTCGATCTTCTCCCTATTGCGATCTCTATTTCTAGTAGATTAATGATACTAAAATATTTTTACTATTTAAAATAATTTTAAAATATAAATTATTATATTTATTTCAATAATATATTTGCATCTATTATAAATATTCCAAATAAATATTTGTAGAATATATTTTACAATTAATAAAATATATCTCACTTACCATTGTAAAAAATATTTTATTTAATATACAAAATAATTTAAATATTTATAATAGTTATTTTAGTATTACGTTTCCATTTATAAAAAAATTAATTTAATATAATAAAACATGTCTAGTAGTTTATAAAATATTAAAGTACTTTTTATTATTAAAATTATTTTAAAATGTACATATTATTAGATTTATTTTAATATTATATCTCTATTTTCATAAAACATTGGAATTAATTTAATACAACGAAAGGTATTATAGCTTAAAGAAGATTTTGGTATCTCTTAGTAGAAACTTGAGAATTTTTATGACTATTTTCATAAACCTTGGGGGCATAGCTATCATTTGTCCAATTTAAAATAGGGCGTGGATATTTTCAACCCACTATTTTTATAAACCCAGCCCACGTTCATAAAATAATTAAAATAAGTTCACCTTAATTTATAGAATTACAAATTCATAATAAGTTTGAATAATTAATTAATTAAATCATTCTTATAATATTTTTTTTCTTACTTTGTATTTTAACAATCTTTAACAATTTAAGGTTACTTTAAGATAAGTTTAATTTAACTAATTTACCCTTATAATCTAAAATAACCAAATCACCCTAAGAAATATATATTATTGTAACTAATTGTTTAGGCACTTAGTTTTATATTTTATAAGCTCATATGTTTTATATAAAATTTAATAATTTTCAATACTCCAGATGTCCTAATTACATCTTGTTAGTTTAGTGGAATATTAATAATTATACTAAAAAAGTACTACTTATACATCCTTAAAATATAATTTTTTATAAAAAATTATTAAAGTTGAAAGTGAATTTTTAGATATTTTTGGTACTTTTGCCTTATGAGGTTAGAATAATTATATTAATTTATGTTAAAACAACCTTATTGATCAAATATAATAAAAAAAATAGTCTCATAAAAAAAATTAATGAATATGGATTTAATTGGTTAAATTTTTAAATTTCTTTTTAATTTGAATTTTTAAAGAATATTGTGTACTTGTTGTAATAATTTTTTAAAATTAGGGTGGGTTTACAAAATTTATGGGGTGGAAATATCACCACCCTTTTAAGTAATAACATTGCTCATGTGAATTGACAACTACTAATGTTGTTGTACATTATGTGTCATCACAAGATTCTTATCCTCATCCCCGCGCGGCTATTCTACCTGATATCTTGGGTCAACGATTTTCTCTTTCTTTTGGGAAAAAAAATTGAATAATGAAAATTCTTCACAATCAATTTATTTGATCACTCCAGCTTGACCATTTTCATTATCAAACGACAAATCAAACTACGGAAAGCGAACGCGTTCATTCTCAGAAGCCTTCTTCATTATTCTTGCGCTTCGATATTCATTATAAATTTATAATTCTCATGCCCGTGATGAGGCAGAAGGCACTGTAACTTCAATTGAGAACAAGGTGAGTACAAAATTCCAATCCATTGATTATATATATATATATACTATAATTAATGGATGTCATTTAATTAATTCACGTGGGAAACAGAAGATTTGAGACTGAAGATTAATGAATTGGCAGAGGAAGTAAAGAATGGAGAAATTAATTAAGCAAATCATGAATCAAATACGAGAAGAATCGAAGGAAATTCAAGAACCGTTCCAACAATCACCTCCACTGGTAAGTGATTCTATTTTTTTCACTTTTATTCCCTCCTTCCTTTTACCTCATATAATTTCAGGTAAACGCTAATTTGGTCCATATAATTTAAGAGAATTATTCCCTATAAATTTTGTCTTATTAGATAAACTCTTGCAATCAGAACACTAGGCCAAGAAGACAAAGGCTTCAGCGAAATGGACAAATATGGCCAGGTCAATTTTTTTTTTTTGCTTCTTTTTTCACAATTAATGCTTTCTTTTTCTCGTTGTTTTAGCTGTTTTAGTTGATTAAGTTGTATTCATTATTTTATTATTTATTTTATAGTTTTTCTTTTCCTTTAGTGAGTCGGCCGACAGCTTATTTACTCAGTTGAGCTTTTAATAAATAAATTTTATTTCTTTTTGTTAAAAAAAATTGCCCCAACCCCCCAAGGGTTTCACCAAGTAGTTTTTTTAATTGATCATCAGAACTTAAATTTTGAGGGGGTTGGAGGGCTAAAAAACATAATTAATTTGAAGTTTTAAAATTAATTTATTTGTAAATTAATTTGTGAGGTGTACTCAGAAATGGGGTTTTTCAGAAAATTTTTAGGGGTTCCAGTAGCACCAATCTTAATTTTTGGAGTCTTTCTCTGACGAAGATATCGAAAGAGTTTATAAGCAGACTAAAATATATACCTGATTTAGCTTGAAAACTTTGAATTAAACTCACTAGCGAGAAAATTCTAAATTAACTATTTAAGATCCGATACTTATGAAGACAGTAATTAACTAAACATGTCTTGGTCTTTCTATTTTTTATATCCCGTATGTTTAATCAGTTTTTCTCACTCTCCTTTTTGGTTTATAGGTTATGAGGTGATTGGTGAGGTAAGGAACAAATGTTGACTCAAAAGTCTATCAAATTTTTGTTTCTCTCTCTCTCTCTCTCTCTCTTTTCTTCTTCTAAGACAGTCTCTTATAACCAGAAAACTAATCTAGGACGACAAAGGCTTCAACGAAAGGAAAAAAATTGGCCAGGTCAAGATTCATATTGTGTTCTTTGTTTTCCCTTTTTTCCTTTTCCCGTTAATCACAATATTTTTATTCTAAATTCGAATTTTGTAAAATCTGGATGTTCTCAAACTTGACAACATTATATATGTTAAATACATACATACAAACATATATATATATATATATAGTAGTTTTCTGGTTAAGAATTTTAAAGTGCGGGAAAGTCCAGGAAAATCCGGAAAAATTTTAAAACCGCATGGCTTTAAAGGCTTACAGTTTTAAGCCTTTAAAACCGCATGGTTTTAAAGCTTTACTGCACTTTCCCGCACTTTAAAAATCCGGACTGAAACATTTATATATATATATATATATATTATTTCTTTCTTTTTATTAAAATAAAAATACTCTTATAAATAGAAAAAGAACTCCAATGTATTGAAAATTTTATTTTTTATATTTCAGTACATTGGAGTTTCGCTTTTTTTTTTTAATTTTCGAATTGGAGGCTAAGTCTGGAGATAGTCTTTTTTATTTTCGCATTTATATATATATATATATATATATATAATTTCTTTCTTTTTATTAAAATAAAAATACTCTTATAAATAGAAAAAGAACTCCAATGTATTGAAAATTTTATTTTTTTATATTTCAGTACATTGGAGTTTCGCATTTTTTTTTAATTTTCGAATTGGAGACTAATGTGGCGTTTGTTTTTTAACTTAATGACTTAAAATGACTTAACTTAATTAATTAAGTTAATTAGAGGTGTTTGTTTTTATAACTTAATGAGACTTTTTAGATAATTTTGACTTAATAAAATAAGCTAATTTTTTTGGCTTTTTACTTAATGGAGAAATCTGAATTAAGTCAATTACTTGCTAATGTCAAAAATATCCATGTTTTATAATTTATTTTTCATGTCTATCCCAAAACTCAGCTATAGATATTTACCCCACATAAAAATATTCATGTTTTTTCTTTCTTATATTATATATGATAAAATTTGAAATTTATGGTATTTTATATATTAAAATTCCAAAATAATTATGTATTCACTTGAATATAGTTTTACTTATAAATGTTAAAATATTGTGGTATTTAATATATTATTTATTTGACATTCAAATTTAATAAGGATACAAATGTAAAAGTACATATTTTCAGCTTTTTAAGTTGAAAAAAACAAACAACTTAATACTTATTTTTTAAGATTCAGACAAAAAAACAAACATATTATTCAGATTCAGACATTTAAACCTATTCAGAATTCAGACTAATTCAGATCTATTCAGATTTCAGACAAAAAAATAAACGCCACCTAAGTCTGGAGATAGTCTTTTTTATTTTCATTTTTTATAAATAAAAAAAATTATTTTTTGTTCTTCTTATTTCACATTTTTTTTATAAACAAATATTTACCCTTTTTCATTTGTCCTCCTATATTTTCATTCTTTTATGTTTAATTTATCCTTTTTCTCCTTTTTGTTTTCTAGGTTCTGAAGAGGTAATTGGTGACGGTTGTCATGTTTCGATTCGTACGGAAACTAAGAAAAAACTTAAAGATGTAGGGATTTGTGCTCTTCATAATTCAAAATATAAATTCTCTTAAAAAAGAAAAAATTCTCTTTATAATTCATAATATAAATTTATTTTTTCTAATAATATACCAGATTCGCGGAAACAATCCATACCCAGGATCCAGGGTCAAGGATAAAGCAAAAGAAATTGTTGATGACAATAAGGTCAGTACAAAATTATTTGCAAACATCAATCCAAAACAAAATTCATTACTGTCTTATATGTGTTATTTTATTATTATAGGAAACAGTTGCTGATTCAATTAGTGAAGGCTTTGAAGTGATTGGCGACGAGGTAGATCCAGGATTAAATTTATTTTTATTTTAAATTATTAGGTAGGAAAAAGAACACTTACATCCCTAAGGTCGGAGAAATAATTAAATAGACCCCAAATTTTCTAATCCCAAGATATTTTTTTATATCATAATATTTTTTATTTTTATTAACTCAAAAAATATTGACTAAATAAAAATATAATTTTAAAATAAATGTAATAATAAATACATTTTAATATTAAAAAATATTTTAATACTTAACAATCTATTAGACATTTTTTATTATATCAAAATAAAATTTTATACTAAATAGAAACATAATGTTTAAACAAATATATTAAAATCTAAATTATTTTAAATATTATGTAAAATAATAATTGGGATATTTTAATTTTTCCACTGGAAGTTTTCTAATATATCACGTTAGTATCAAGATTTCTTGAAAGTTGTATTTTACTACCTAATGTTTAGGCTATTATCCTTTAACCACCAAAATGTTAATATAGTTAAAAATTTGCTGATGTCATAAGGGCTTTAAGGAATTTTTCATTAAAACCAATATGCATCGTTCTCAATTATGAAATAAACTGCTAAATAATAAAAAAATTAAAAAATTCCTAACCCGAAATGAAAATTAAATGGCAATTTGAAGAAGTTGAGAGTGAAGAGAGGAAGAAAGGCAAATGTGTTGGAGAAAAATTAGGTTTTTAAATTTTTTATAAAACCTTTTGAAGATCGCTCTCATATAATATATAAGAATTTGTATTCTAGAAATCGTATCTTGAAAATTCGAGTTGGCTTTTTCCGCTGAAGTGATTTAGGCTCCTAGATCACGATCCGCCACCACCACTCCTGTTAGAACACGATCCGTCACCACCACGCTTGTTAGATCACGAACTGTCACCAATGATCTTCCAGGTTATGACTCGAGTTCGACTCTGCTGTGCGTGTGGCGCCTTTATCACTACTAAAGTAACTAAGACGAGAAAATTTTTCTCTCAACAATGAGAGAGAAAAATCTTATTCTCTCGATCTGTATATAGTGGCTTCTCTCTTTTCTATAAAGAAAAATAAGCCTTTTATATCACCCTTTAGTGAAAACCCTAGGCTCCAAATAATCACCAAACAAAACCCCCGTTATTTTCTTTTTCAATAGGGGACCTACCTTGTAAAATAACATAAGGCCCCTTACACAAAAAGCTAATTAAATGGAGCCTCCCACTAAATGATATATTTAGGCTTTTGACCCAAATAGTAGTTATCTTACTATTACCAAGAGTGGTGCAATCAATTAAATGAGCTAACCCGAGGATCATTTGGGAACATACTGATAGTGTTGCAATAATTAGGCACGTAATTAAACTAGCCCAATTATTTAATTCTAAATCTACTCCACTAAAAGATTGGAACTGACTTCCATAATTGTATGCTCGAATAATAATTCGTCCCAAGCCACATTGATTTCTTTACTGCACAATCCTTTGTACCACATCGTTAATTAAATTGATATCTCAACTGTCCAATCAATTTAATAACATCTTATTCTTGATCCTTCTTGGTTTTCTCTAATGATCATTTTTAACATACTAAATATGTTGACACACTCTGGCCAGAGAATTCTATGATCAAGTGCCGAAAACCCATCAAGAGATGTGTTGTACAAATTCTATATTATTAATCCATAACTCCAATACTCATAATTGCTCCCACCAAGATGCGGGTAATCTTGACCACAATGATGTGTCGTGCCCATTGGTAACTCAAATGGAATAACAATTACAATCATGAAATCATAATTAACTCAAGATTAAGATTACAAGTAAAATCACGCCTATGAGATTTAATAAGTCAGCGGTTATTACAAAGTTAATTAAATCTCATATGTGATCCTGTTCAATGTAGTCTTACTACATCAATAAATTCATACATGATTAAGACAAATCATTCAATGAATTTATTACAGTCTATACCTAAATAAAGTGCCCAACTTTATTTATCAATCATGAACTAAATTTATTTAATCATAAGATAACTTGTATTTATGTCTTTTGTGAATCCACATGGTGATCACATAAATACATATAATATGATTAAATGGACTTTAATACAAATATTAATGCAATTAAGATATTTGAATAAAATACCTCATTTATTTTATTAATCAGAAAAATTGTTTATTACAATTAAATAAACACATATGCTTTTAAAGAGCATATTTTCCCAACAAAATGCTCTGAGAATTTGAAGAAGGGAGTTCTTAGTTGAGAATCTGAAGATGAAGGAGAAATGGAAAAGCAGAAGAAACGAAGAAGAAGAGAAAAAGGGGGAAAAATGTTAAGGAAAAAAAAAGAAGAATAAAGGAAGAGGGAAAGAAAAAGAAAAGGAAAAATGAGAGAAATTTGAAGATGAAGAAGAAACAGAGAAGCCGGAGAAATGAAGAAGAAGAGAAAAAAAGGGGGAAAAAAAAATCAGAAACACATTAAAGCCCTACCCGCCTCAGCTGCCGCAACCATCCATCTTCTTTTCCTCGATCATCACCACTAGAAAACACTGGCCATCATAACCCAGCAATCAACACCATGAACCGCGGCCTTAATGACCATAAATACCATCAAACAGCTACGCAGCCAAACAACACAACTCGGGTTTGTTATTTCTTTTTTTTCAAAGGACAAGATTGTCTTTTACACTCTAGGGACAAAATTGAATTTTAACTTATATACTATTAAATATTTACTTATTTTTTAATGGAATAGTGGTACAGTAATAACCGCATAAATATTAAGTGGTAAAATGCAATTTTCACGAATCCTTAATGCTGACTTGGTATGCCAGAAAACTTTTGGTAGAAAAATGATAATGTCCCTAATAATTTAAGCACCATTAGTAAGTAAGATATTTTACTAATTGTAAAATATATTTAATCCAAAGATTTATATAAAATGTCTGTAATAAATACAAATATATTATTCAATAAATATAATACTTTTATATATTCAAAATTATTTTAGATACTACAAATATTTTAATATTATTCGTCAACTATATTCAAAGAGTATTATGGTAAAAAAATATCTTAGTGTTCTTTTCTAAAAACTTGAGCATCTACATGTCTATTTCCAAAAACTTGGATATAACTATCCATTTCTCCTATTAGGTCCTAAAAAATATAATTTGATAGTTAAATATGCTAGGTTACATTGTAATATATCTTACATCAATTGCAAAAGGATCTGATTAGCTCCAAGCTCATGTCATTTTTTTAATTCTTTTAAACTCTTTTGTTCTTAGACAAGCTCTATCAACCAAGAAATTAGGCCACGACGACAAAGGCTTCAGCGAAACGGAAACATTTGGCCAGGTCAATTCGTTTTTTTTCCTTTTATTATTTCCTTTCTTTTTTGTTTTCCCTTTTCTAATTAATCATATCTTTTCCCATTCTTAGTTTCATTTTATTACGGTCTAATATTTGAATTTATTTTTTGTGTGTGTGTATGTATGTGTGTGTATATAGAGTTCTGCCATCATTTTACTTTAATGCAGACTTAATTAAGTAGTAGCTAAGTGTTTTTTAATAGTGATAAAAAAATCACAAACTCTTATGTATATTTATTTAATGGATTATGATGACAAATGCTACTTTGAGTGAAAAAAAGTGACTGAGAATTTTAGTGAGTTTAAAAAGAGACCAAACTACCTTTACTGATTCTTTTGTTATTATTATTATTTTTAAAAGGTAAGGGTGGGTAAAGAATCAAAGATAAAATTTATTTTTAGTTTATACTTCTTTTAAAATTTAAACTCATGTAGTCAGTTAAAGAATATTAATTACAAACCATTTAAAAAAATACCATTAATGATTTCAACTCCTAATTAAAGTAATTAATAATTAAATTCTGAGTTAGCTGTTTATGAATGGAGACGTGCATGAAGGCTGTAATCAACCAAAATTTGTCTTGGTCCTTCTGTTTTTACTCATGCAGTCTCCTTTTCGGATTCTAGGCTCTGAGGTGATTGTTGACGATGTTCAAGATTCGGTTCCTGTGGATTCTGGGACCAACAATGTAGGGACGTGACCTCTTTTCCATACGACATTATATGCACACGTGTCATTTTTCACTTTTTCGGCACTGGGATTTATTTAATTTTTTCGATTATTTTATTTCTGATTAGACACCGAAAAAAAAAATACAATCATTTTGGCGGTTAAATAAAATTGGAAAAGAAACAAATATTAACTCCAAAATCTGTCTTTTTTTTTTATCTTTTTGTCTTTTTGTTTTAATCTTTTTTTTTTTTTCTATTTTCTTCTTCTTAGATGAGCTCTTACGGCCAGAAAACTAAGCCAGGACGGCAAAGGCTTAAGCGAAAAGAATACATTTGGCCAGGTCAATATATATATATTTCTTTTATAACTAATCTCATGTTTTCTCACTATGCAGGTTTATTTTTTAATTTATTTTAATCCTTAGTTAAACATAATGTCAACACCTTCACTAGAAAATATAATAAAAATATCCATATATGTAAGAATGAAAAATTAAATCACAAACTAATATGTATGCTGATTTAATTCAGAGTGATGCTACCAACAAAGTGTTGGCTCCACTGGCAATGGAGTCCCCTTAAGTGGCTTGACTGGGTTTGCTCCCCAGTTCGAGTCGCAGGGAAGTCGCCTTTGTTGGGAGAACATGTGCCTCCCGGTTCGAGCGGGGACTTCTAGTCTGGGTTGTGGTACGGGCTTAAAGGTGCCTCCCACAGTTGGGGCCCTCCCCAGGATACCTTGTGATTAATATAAAAAAAAAAATTCAGAGTGATGCTACTTGACGGAACAAAAAGTAGGAAAAAAATCTAACTTCGATTTTGAAAGAGTTTGTATAATACCGTGCTTAGTTTGGATAACTTTTTTTTTTTGGGTGAGGATCACTGTATTTCACCTCATTTCCCCTACTAAGGCTCGAACTTAGTACTTGGCCCTAAGAAGGCAATGCTCTTACTATATGAACTAAGTCTTCGCTTCCACTTAATTTGGATACTTAGTTAGGATATCTACTGATGTGTCACCAATTATTTAATATTATGTATATGGTATTAATTAATTTTATTATCAATTATTAACCTACTACTTTTAAAATTACTCAATAAATGATATATAAGATGCTATATCAGTAAGTATCTCAATTGAGTATCCAAAGTGAATAAGCACAATATTACTGCTTTAATTTATATATCTTGATCTTTCAATTTTTCTTTCTTTTCTGTTTAACCCATTTTTCTTGTTCTCCTTTTTGGTTTCTAGGTTCTGAGGTGATTGGTGAGAGTGGTTCGATTCTTACTTATCAAAAGAAAAAACTCGAAGATGTACGGATTTGAGCTCTTTCTATTATTGATATTAGATACATGTCATTTACAAATTTTTACCACTATGATTAAATCTATTTTTGATTTTCAGATTGGTTAGTAGTAATAAATATCCCAAAATTTTATCCAAAAATAATTGGGCATGTGATGTATGATTCATCAAAATAGTTGATAAATCTTATAGATCCCAAGTAAATTAGTTATATTATCTCACTATCCAAATAAATACTACATCATTTAGGATCAAAGTTTGGGATAGAAAAAAAAAATATTTTGCTTGAAAATTATTTTTGATTTTGTCCAGTCGGGTATAATTTTCGGACACTGTTGTAGTGCTCTTTGTGATGTATTTTGAGATAAATTCAGTACATTGTCTTACATTTGTGCAGCTACCTGCAAAGTGCATTTCGCGCATCATTTCTCTTACGACACCTCGCGATGCAAGTAGGTTGGCACTGGTATGTCCCGCCTTCAGATCGGCTGCGGATTCAGATTCCGTATGGGAGAAGTTTTTGCCGTTCGATTACGAAGGGTTCATTTCCAACTCATCTTTGATCGACAAGAAGAAGAAGGATCTTTATTTTCATCTATGTCGCAACCCCATCCTCTTCGACAATAATACCGCGAGCTTTGGGCTAGAGCAAGAGAGTGGTAAAAAATGTTACATGGCTGGTGCAAAATGGATTTATGAAAATTCGGGAATTTCACACCGAGATTGCGAAATGATTCCTTCATCAGCTGGATCTAGGTTTCCTGAAGTGATTGAACTTAAGCTTATGTCGAGTTTAGAAATCGAAGCAAGATTTGGTACAACAATTTTTTCACCCAAAACCAATTATGCAGCTTACTTTGTGTTCAAGTTTGCGGAATTCAGAGAAGGGCCTGAAACTAGTCCTATAGATTTTGAAGTCTATTTTGAGGGAAGCCATAACGGCAAAAAGCGTAGAGAGTTTCTTGATCCTCAACTATCTCAAGACCGAGGAAATAGGTGGATAGAGATTAAGATGGGTGAGTTCTCTATTGAAAATGGAGATGAAGGAACAGTAGTTTGTAGGCTGTCCGAACCAGAACCCGTATCTAAGCGTGGCACTATTATTTTCCAAGGTATTGAGGTTAGGCCTGAATATGGCAGGTAAATGCAATTATTTCAATGCTCTGATGTTAATGTTGTATTCAAGAGATTTTTGGATGAGCATAACAAAAGCAAATTACCCATAAATCCAGCTTTTTTTTTTTTGGGTGGGGGAGGGGGGGATGGGTTAAGATGATATGCTAAAATGTTTTTAATTTTCGCTTGGAAACAAGAAAAATCAAAACCCAGGATCCACGGCTACTGGGGATTGTAATCCAATAGTATTTTCACCATCAAACTCAATTTAAGGGTGTGAGTTCGAACTGTTATGCAGCACATTTCATTCTTTATACTAAAAATTAATTATTAAAAGGAGTGGATTTCTGAATTAATGTTCAGCAGATTTTTGCGCTATACTAAAAATATACGTACTTGGACTAAACTTCAGATAGTAAGATGTGCAAAGATTGTAAATTTTTTTTTAATATTAAGGGAAATGATCATTCGTATATCCTAAATTTGTGCTTTTATAAAAAATACTACAACATTTTAAGGGTGTATCAATCGTCTACCCTAAATTGACAAAAGTTATTTACCGACCACTAAACCGTTAGCTGCCGTTTGAAAATTAACGGAACTGTGGCGAATTGACGATTTTACCCTTGAAAATTATCGCTTGTATATCCTTAAAGTCTCTTATTATCACTTAAATACCCTTAAATTATCACTTATATCATATGAAAAGACTAGATTACCCCTCTGACGTCATCATGTTTAAGCGGCAACTAACGGTTTGGTGGACGACAGATACATTTTGTCAACTTAGGGTGGACGACTGATATACCCTGAAAGTGTTGTAGTAAGTTTGATAACAGAGTAAACTAAGGGTATGCAATTGATAATTTCCCTAATATTAATTGGGTTCATTATTGACACGACTTAAAAGTGTTTGATTTACTCTTAAGTATAAGAGTGCCTAGTTATAATATATCTCGGTGAGTCCGAGATCGATCCACAGAGAAAAGATTTAATTTGTTTATTTTATTTTATCTAACATTTGAAAATAAAACTTAAATATAAACAACTTAATTTAAATAAAACTATGAAATTGTGTTAGTTAGGGTTGTGGATTCACTCTTAGTTGTAAATAAAACTTAATAAATTCTTTTTGCCATTTTTTTAAGATTTATTGCCCAAAAGATTAATTATATAAATTATTATTATTTTCTCTTTAATTTTATGATGGATTAAGTATTCATTGTGCCAAAATTTAATTTGTCTACAATAAGTCAAAATACCATTTTACCATACCTTATATTAAGATAAAAAGAATTTATTGTGCCAAACTCCCTTGTTTGTCTACAATAAATCAAAATTTCATAATATAAAATATGTATAAAATTAAATAGAAAATAACTTAATTTATAAAATTAAAAATAAAATTTGATTAAATCATATTTATTTCCTAAGAGTTTCACATTCCCCTAACTATTAATATTTAGCTAAACATTTTTTTAATAAAGGAAATTACTAAAATTGAAAAACACATAATTAAAAATGGAATTTGAAAATTGAAATAAAACTAATTTTATTGATTGAAAATAAATTACAAAGAGAGATGAGAAGAAGAATTTGGGGGGAAAGAAAAGAAGAGAAGGTGTGGAGAGGTGTGTTCACCCCCCCCTCTATTTATACTAATACATGGTAAATCCTCACCACACAAATAAAAAAATCTAATTACATCTTAACCTTACATTTGTCCCACTAATAGTCCCACTAATAAAACATAAACCTAACTTATCCACTCAAGCATATCCAACACATTCCACTAACAATTACCATACCTAACATGATAAAAACTTATAATTTTACAATTACCACATTTACCGTGGTAAAAACGTAAAAATTTACAACAAAAGTCTTTGATCCTCCTCGATAGGGGTGGGCATCGGTTCGGTTCGGTTCGGTTTCGGATCGGTTTGGATCTAAAATTTAAAAAAACCGTTCGGTTTTTTTGAAAAAAAAAACGAATCAAAACCGATAAGTTGGTTTCGATTTTCGGTTTCGGATCGGTTTTGGTTCTCTTAACGGTTTTATTTAAGCAATCGGTTTTTCGGTTCATCTTAACGGTTCGGTTTTCGGTTCGATTTTTCAAATCATTTTCTATTTCAACACCCTCCTCAAAATCATCCTTCATAATCTCCTCTACAACATTGCTATTTTCTTCCATCCTGCACACAAAGCCTACTATAATCAATGTATAATCAAACAAAAAAAATAATTTACAAATTTGTATTAAAAAAAAAAAGCAAGAATCTTGGACTAAAACGAAGAATTTTCAAAATTATAGTTATTGTGTTTAATATCAAAAGTTTAGGCCCAAAATGTAAATAAAATAAAATAAGTATTTGTGCTATAATAGAAACTAGCAAAATATTAAGGACTCAAATGATATTGTATCTAGTTGACCTTCGGTCAAGGACTATTATGCAACGTTAGCAAACAAAGTAAATCATAATAGAATTCTTATATACAAACATTTTCTAAATATTAGGTCATACTAAAATATTGTTAAAAAAGGAGGGACCTAAATGCTATTTTCCCTCCATCATCTTCAACCTTTTCGTGGCCATCAGACTTCACCCAGCAATGTCCAGAGCATAATTTCCAAACGAAAAAAATTGAAAAATACAGTAACATGCTCATAACTAGGCAAAGCTAATAAAACTAAATGCTATTAATAACTTAAACAAACATGAAATAAGTGCAAATTAAAGAGTTATTTAAAAAAAAATCCATTTAAAAAAAAAAGAAGAAGAAAAACAGAGCAAGTTACTCACGAACGAAAACATACACATTACCTGACTATCTAGCTAGCAACGGAGTAAGGAAAGAAATGAAGCAGTAGGTCGGCAGTAAGGAGAAGGCAGATGCGAGTTAGGGCTTGGGTAAGTGGCTGTGCTGCAGCTAAAGCGTGAGAGAGAGTGGAGCAAACTGCACATGTTTAATTTGTGTATATATATGTCCTAGTAAAATTACAAAAATGCCCTAATTTCGGTTCGGTTCGGATTTTTTAATTTTTGATCCGAAAACCGAACCGAACCGAACCATTCGGTTCGGTATTTATAAATTCGGATTTTTTACTTTAAAAAAACCGAACCAAATTTTTTTCGGTTCCGGTTCGGTTTTGCCCACCCCTACTCCTCGACAATGACATAATTTCTCGGACTTCCGGATTCCAAATTTGACATCCATACGTTTTTGTTAAGTATTTCAAAGTGCATTGAAATTATTATTTTTACCTAATAAACACACAAAAATACGCAAAATCAAAATTTAGAAAAATAATTAGAAATTCACAATATGTTACACAATTACAAATATAAATTACATTAATAAAACAAAATAACATTTTTATCCCTTAATAAACATGTAATTTTTAACACTAATCAATTACCTCTAATTGAAAACTTGGGGGTGTGCATGATCATTTCTAAACCTTGGTAGTGTAGTTGTTATTTGCCTTAAACTTTTTAAAAAATCACATTTTCCTATAGGGCCTATTTACTATATAATTTAATAACTACTTAAATTTGTAACTAAATCTATATGATATGTCTAAGTGCCTTTTGTAAAATATATCCTCAATGTTATTTGCCTTTTATTGAAATTGTCATTTTGCAACAAGAAGTTATTCAATATCAATATCACTTTAAGTTGTCTATACGCAAGATGGGCTCCATATGTCATCTTTAACAAAGAAAGCTCTTTTCGGGGAAAAATAAAAATTAAAAATTAAAAACTCTACAATAATCTTACTGCTATCAATGCAGGGCAAATGATTACTATTCAAATAAAACGTAGTAAATACTAAATCAAGGCAACTCAATTGTATAACTGAAAATAAAGAATTTTCTTTATTAATTTATCGATTAATTAATATCCACTAAATTAGTAAATGTTTCGTGTTCTAGAATATTAATTTATCAAAACTTTTACTATTTAGTTGCAAGTGACAAATATGACCGATGATGAGATTTGCTGCCTTTATTTTATCAAGATTCAACCCTCAAGCCTCAAAATGGCTCATAAGAGTTGATTGTGTTGAAAAGTGTCAACCTTTTGTGAAATACTATCTAAGCAACCCAAGAGGGGGGGGGGGAGTTGAATTGAGTTTCTAAAAAATTATGCAATGCTTGAACAAAACTCAATGCGAATCTTAAATGAATTTAAAACAATAATAAATAAATCAACCAAAATGTAAAGAGATAAGGGAAGAGAGATTCAAACACAAAGATTTTTATGTGGTTCAGCCAAACCTTGCCTACGTCCACGCCTCCAAGTTCACCGGGCTTGAGGATTCCACTAGTCAAGCCTCCAAGGCTTCAAGAACACTTACAATTGACTTCACAGGTGTCAATCAACCTTTACACCAAAAGATTATCCCTAATCTCTTTACACAAGTGCATCCAAACACTTACAATCGCTCAAAACAAAGATTACAAATGTGTTTTTCTCTCACACAATATATATGATTACAAATCAATGCTCAATGTGTGAATAAATGAAACAAGAACAAATTTAAAGCTCAATGAATGTTGTATTCTCAATTACAAGCTCAATGATAACTCTGTGATCAACCCTTGTTTGAATTTGATTGAGCTTATTTATAGTTGGAGCTGAAAAATAGCCGTTATTGACTTTCTGCCAGAAATTGGATCGCCGTTAACAGTTATCGGTTAACCGTTTTGACTAGTTTAAATGACCGTTGAGCTGAATTTAAAGAATCGGTTAACCGTTTGCCACTATCGGTTCACCGTTAATTTCCAGAGACCTGCAAAACAAATTTTGGCTATCCATTTTTGCTAAACTATTCAAGGTTAGCATGAAATTTTATTCTGGAAATTATTGGTTAGTCGTTTGCGGTTAACGGTTCGCTGGTTATTTCTAGTAACCTGCAAAACAAAATGAGCTTGTCCGTTTTTGTTAAACGGTTCAAGGTTAGCACAAAATTCAATTCTAGAAATTATCGATTAGCCATTTGCAGTTAACGGTTCGCCGGTTATTTCCAGTAACCTGCAAACAGACTAGTCTTATTAAACGGTTCAAGATCAAGGATTTATGCCTCTCTAGAAATAATCGGTTAGCTGTTTTGATATTAACAGTTCACCATTTAATTCTAGAATCACAATTTTAATAGAATTTCTCAGGGAATGATTTTTCGATTAAAGTTAACGAATATCCAGATTTCATGAACATATTTAGAAATATTATACGACTTTTAAGAACTTGTTTATTAATGAAAACTCCAACATTTTTAAGAAAAAACATATAAAGTTTGTTATCATTAAAATCAATACTATAGACATATATATATTAACATTTTTGGTGCCACCAAAGCTGAACTAGATTGTTCAAAAGTCAGCCACCAAACCTGACTTTTGAAAGGCCACAACTTGGCCAATTGAATCCAAATTGGTGCAAAATGCTCTCTATAAATAGAGAACCATTTTGCAATTGTTAGTATCCCATTTTGTGTTAAGAGAAATTGCAAGGGAAGCAATTTGCAAAATTTGAGAGAGCTTCTATTTGAGTGTTTTAGTAAGGATTCAATTGGGTGTATTGGGGTTGTGGGTTTTTGGGAGTTCTTCCCAAAATTTTGTAAATTCCTATTTATTAGTAAAGTTATCTTCCAGTCGTTGTTCGTGAGCATAGGCTTTACGCCGAATCACGTAAAATTATTGTGTCTTTTTTCTTTGTATTTGTTTACCAGCACATTTATATTTCTCCAGAAGTCGTAGTCACTCTAATATTAGTAACTGTTCAACCTACTCTTCCGCAACAGTTTGCACACACATAATTGATGCCAACCATGAGCAATAGCTTGTTCAATGACAAAAACAATGGCCATAATTTGCCTTGACCTAACCCATAAGAATAGGCGAGCAGCAGTATACACCCGAAGAAGACACTATTTGTATCTCGAAAGACACATCCCACAAGCATATGAACCAGTATTACCGTAGGATATATCATCTGAATTTGACTTGACCCATACCCAAAGGAGGAGCTCCCCAAATAATCTCTCACACTCTCGGAGCTCTAAAAAGAGTGAGATAAATTAAGTTTATTGATCTCACTTCTCCATTAGCTTCAACTCTTGTAAAATCAGCTCAGAGTGCCTTGCATATTGCAAGGAATCTAGCCTTTCATTCCAGGACAAAGCACATATGGGTACAGTATCACTTCGTTCGTGAAGTAATGGAAGATGGAATTGTGGATTTACAGAAAATTCATACGAAGGAGAACCTAGCAGATGTTTTGACCAAACCAATCAATACTGACGAGTTTGTCTGGAGTAGATCCTCTTGTGGCCTAGCAGAAACGTAGGCAACATGACAATGGCGAAGCAGAAAGGATGGTGTGGAGATTGATTGGTTCTCAATCAAATCTCTAAGTGGGAGAAATGTCAAACAAAGTGGGCATCTAGATAGTATAAAGTGGCCATCTAGATGGTCAACAATAACTTTGTTTGAAGAAGAATTTGGCAGCAGCAAATTTGGAATGAAGAAAAAGAAGAAAGAAGAAGATGGAAGAATAAGATGCCGCCCAAGAAAAAAAAAATTTAATATCCAATTTTGGCTATAAATAGAGAGGCTCCCTCCTCATTTTATTCATTTCATTTTCTTAAGTTTTTCTTCTCTGTTTTGTAAAAGAGAAAGAGTTGTGTGAGAGATTAAGAGTTTTAATACTCTTGTGTAATTAGTGAGTGAGAGATTGGGTGTATTGGGGTTTTGGGTAGTGAGCTAAAATATTACAATACTTGTAATTCTTATTTCACTAGTGAAATATTTTCCTTCTGTCTTCGCTCGTGGACGTAGGCTAAAAGCCGAACCGCGTAATTTTTTGGTGTCCTCTTTTGTGCTTGTTCTTTATTTTCTTCCAATTTTATTTTAGCTGCGTGTCTGCTTCATCTATCAATTTCCTAACAGTGGTATCAGAGCTGTTGGTTGTATTTTTGGAGTCGGGTACTGTTCACGTATACGGTTCTATTCACGTATACAGTACTCTTCACGTATACGGTACTGTTCACGAGAAAACGGTGGGAGCGATCCAAGAATTTTACGGTGCAAAGCAAGGAATAGTGTGTTAACATATATGTTTCCATAATGTTGATTTTGATGATAACAAACAAGATTAAGAATGATTAATCTTTTAAGCTTAAATTATTTTCTTTTTAAATAAATCATTATTTTCACATTATAAAGGTTTCATATTTAATGGAAAAATGATGTTATGGAATTAAAGTGTTTTGGACTAAAATGAAAGTATTTTAAAACCTTTGATATTGTTTTTAAAATTTCGGATTTGGACCTATTGGAAACTATTTAAATATTTTGGGTCATTCTATAATTTCACGTAGTTTGGGTGAAATCATAATTTCAAAAAGTTTTGGGATTGACAAAGCATTATTGAGAAATTCTGAAAATGGACCTATTTGAAAGATTTCATAACGTTTTGGGCCATAATACAATTTTATAAAGTTTTAGGGTCAAACTATAAATTTAGAAAATATTTCACTGTAGCAGTCACTGTAGCAAGCGGCTAACTAGATGTGAAAAACCGGCAAGCCGGATTTTTGACAGAATCTATCCGAATTGAAAGCGGCTAACCGGATCCTGACAAACGGTAATCCGGTTGTTGGGCAGTAAGCTTCTGGAGCATAAACGGCTATCCGGATTTCACAAAGCGGCATATCGGATGTTCAGAAATTCAAAATTGTGGCTGTAACGGTAACATTAAGCGGCTAACCGGATGTCCATGAACGGTAAGCCGGTTATGACCAAAATGTGCATAACGGCTAGTTTTTGAGCTCAAACTATATCAACTCAAAACCAATTCATTTTTGGTAATCTAAGCAAGCATAAATAAGTGCACACAACATATATTGAGCTTCAATTTCGTAACACATCATTTATTAAATCATCTTTGTTCTTCAATTTGTATATCCACTCTTAAAGAGAGTTTCATTGTTGTAATTTTCATTTCTCATCAAATTGTGAGTGTACAAGTGTGAGAAACACTTGGGGTGAAGAGATTGGGGAGATAATCTCTTGATTGTAAAGGTTCATTGACACCTTGGAAGTCAATTGTAAAAACTTGAAGCCTTGGATAGTGAAATCCTCAAGCGGGTGAGCTTGGAGGCGTGGACGTAGGCGGGGATTGCCGAACCATGTAAAAATCCTTGTGTTTGTTTTCTCTTCCCTTACTCTTTTAATATTGTGCATGATTGAATTTATTGTTTTCAATTTGATTAAGGTAATAAATTAAATTGTTGTGTGGTTTTCTTAGCTTAAATTTTAAAATCCCAATTCATCCCCCCTCTTGGGTTGCCTAGTTAGTATTTCATAGTGGTGTGAGTAAAGCAACTGTGTGGTTTTGTACATGTCTAGGAAAGTTCTGTCACAAAAACGATAAGAGCCTAAAGAGTCTGGGTTTTAAGTGGGACCATTGTGACCCCTCCAGTCTTTCCTGGGAACTTTCTTGGTATGCATATTCACACATACTCACAACTATTCGAGGTGGTACACTAGCTAGTGTGCGGTATTCATTAACAAAATGGCGGCAAAGTATGAAATTAAGAAGTTCAACGAGAATAATTTTTCGTTGTGGAAAATGAAGAAGAAAGCTTTATTGAGGAAAAATAATTGCTTGGTAAAAATTGGAGAAAGGCTCATGGAGATAACTGATGACAAGTGGAACGAGATAGATGGCAACGCCATTTCTGATCTACACTTGGCACTTGCGAATGGAGTATTATCGAGTGTGGTAGAGAAACACTCACCATCGAACTTTATACTATTATTATGATTCCTCAAAGCTTCCCCTGAATGAGAGCCTTCTTTTCCTTGGTGACTTTTCACTTTATCACCATCCTTTTTAGATCCATTACCAGTGTGGCCTTGAAACTACCTTTACTTTTGTTGGTGTAGAGGGCTTCCTCTTCACCCTTGATTGAGATTCCTCCCGTTTGCTTGGCCATAGCATCTTGACTTGCAAGCAAATTTTCAAATTGAACAAGTGATGGTTGTGTCAGCCATCCCTGTACAATGGCAACAAACCCTCGGTATTCAGGTCTTAAACCAAGGATAATTATTCTCCTTTTCCTCGCATCCCCAAAAACAGCTATTGGATCTAACTCTGAAATTTCGTGGCATATTGACTTCACTTTGGGAAAGTACTGAGCAATCATCATGTCTCGTTGTGCTATCGATAGCAACTCGTTCTCAAGAAGTTGCAACCTTGTATCATTCTTCTTTAAAAAAAGTGTGGCAAGAGTGTCCCATGCTTTCTTGGTGTTTTGGCATCCCGAACGTGCTCCAACATTTCTTCTTCAATTGTGATCCTTAAAGCAAACATTGCTTTACCTTCTTTAATCTTCTATCCCTGATTGAACCGGTATGTTTGAGCTTCTTCAAGCCTTCTCTCGCTATCCAGCTCGCGTTACCCGGCAAGAATTGACCCTTCAACTTTCGCTTCAGTGATTCCCACGTTTCGATAGTTGGTCGGTTGGCTTCAACATCTTCTTGAAGTCTACTCCCCCACCAAAGCTTTGCAACCCCCTCAAGATAAATTCTTGTATTGGAAACCCGCTCCGCTTCGGGTATCCGAGCAGCAATGCAGCTCTTGAAATAATGCTCCATATCCCACAATAAGTTCTCCAGCTCTTTAGCGCTCCGCGTACCGCCAAATTGTGTCGGCTCCGGAACCTTGATCTTCGAAGGCCCTCCCTCCGAATGCATAGACGTTGTACTTACTGCGCGCTTTAGCAAGCTCAACTCACTTTCAAGGTTAGCGACCCTACCCTTTAGCTCCCCCACCAAAGCAGCAACAACTTCCATCACCGAACCGAGTTTTTCAGCAACATCTTTAGTTAACCCATCAAAGGGCAACTTCAGATTCGCCATATCAATGAAGATTACCTCTGTTTTGACAGCCAAAGATTCCTCTCCAGGCTGTACTTCCCCGATAGCAGCTTCCATCAGACTCATTCTATCTTTCAAAGTGTCTCCCGACATGTTGTTGAATCGAGGCTCTGATACCAAACTGTCACAAGGCTATTTTCTTCGATGCGGCAAGCCTGTGATGGCGCTAAGTTTTCTGCTTAGCCAGCCACTCGACAATTCGCAACGGAGGCTACGTGTGTGAAACACACCCCAAGATTTTCAACGATACAACAACTGAAACACAAACACAAGGCACACGAGATTTACGGAAGTAGACCCGATATCAAAATGTATCGAGGTATGATCGGATCTTTACTTTATTTAACTGCAAGTAAACCCGATATCATGTTTAGTGTATGTTTGTGTGCAAGATTTCAATCATGTCCCAAGGAATCCCATTTACTTGCTGTAAAACGAATCTTCCCCTATTTAAGTGGAACTATAGATCTCGGCCTTTGGTATCCTAGGGGAACTCATATAGATTTAACATGCTATTCGGATGCGGACTTTGCTGGTTATAAAGTTGATAGGAAAAGCACTAGTGGAACTTGCTATATTCTAGGTCACTCACTTGTTTCATGGTTTAGCAAGAAACAAAATTCTGTTGCACTTTCAACTACCGAGGCTGAATATATAGCTGCCGGGAGTTGTTGTGCACAAGCACTTTGGATGAAACAAACACTTAGAGATTATGACATTAATCTTAAACAAATTCCTATTAAGTGTGATAATACTAGTGCTATAAATCTTTCAAAGAATCCCATTCAACACTCTAGAACCAAACATATAGAAATTAGTCATCATTTCTTGAGAGATCATGTTCAAAAGGGAGATATTGCATTAGAGTTTATTTCTACGGAAAAACAACTTGCCGATATATTTACAAAACCACTTTGCGAAGAACAATTTTCAAAAATTCGGCATGAACTTGGGATGATGAAATTTTCGCATTAACATCTTTATTCATGTTATTGAGTCTATTAAAATTGATTGATTTATGATTTGATGTTTTAATATCTATGGAATGCTCAATCATGATATACATGTGGAGTGTGTATTTTTGAAAAATGTATGAATTAATTGTTGAAATACATATATGTTCATGAATTATGCATTGAACTGGCACTTAAACCATTTTGGATCAAATGAAATGATCTTGAAATGTATTAATTGTTGGCCAAATACTAAAATAAATGTGCGAAATCATAAGTTGTAGAAAACGGATTGTTGTTATTTCAATAAACGGCTAACCGTTTTAGGGCAGAAACAATGGGAAGCATTCTGGACGCTGTCGGCTCGCTGATATCTCCATTAACGGCTCGCCGTCCTGATGAAAAATTTTGGGTAGCTCTCTGGACTATGTCGGCTCACCGATATCTTTATAACGGCTTGCCGTTATTATGCGTTAAGGGTACAGTGACCCATCTTCTTCCCCATTTCATTTTGCCCTTAGACTTTCTTCCTCTCTCAAACCCGGGACTGCACCTATTCTCTTATCTCAAATCCATCATGTTTCTTGCTCTTTTTCACAAAATTGAACCATTAAAAACCTTTCTTATCTTGTTTGGAACCTTTTTAACCGATCAAAACTTGTTTTTGATTCAAAAATTCAGAAATCCCAAATTCAAACCCTAGAATCAGCTGCACTGTTCTTGCCATTTTTAACCACATTTTCTTCCATTTTCGGTCCAATCTCAACTTCCAATCACTCTCTAGACTCTCCAATCTCCTCAATACCTATTTCTTTTCTTCCAAAAACCATCAAATGGATTCACGACCGAGGCGTACCCGAACAAAAAACGTTGCCCCACAAAAATCCAGTTCCTCCAGGCCTCCTTCTCAGGACTTCGAGAGCCTCCATTTTTCCAATGCTAACTCTGCTCAGCGATTTCGTGACAAATTTATGGGCAAACCGGTAACTCCATCTTTTTCTCTTAACATTGCGGAGTTTTCGGATATTTCAATTTGTGGTAGTAATATTACTCACATGCTTAGTCATTGGAATGAAGCTTTAAGTATAGAAGAACATGTTTATGAAAATCTTGTACGTGTATTTTATTCTAATACGGAACTGTCCTCTTCCCGACGAGTTGAAATTTTTACTTCCGTAGGAGGAGTTCGTACTGCGTTTAATGAGGCAGAATTATGTAGTATACTTGGAATTCATTATGGAGGCTTAGACATTTACACCGCTAGGAAAGAGCTTGAATTTAGTGATTTCTGTCATGTGGATGGCGTACGGAACATTTGTAGGCATCGGGATCTTTCCGATGACCTCTGTTCCTTGCCCTTTAGGTCTCAACTTCTCCCTTTCCAGGTTCGCATACTTCATATCATTCTCCAACACATGGTCACCCCTAGACAGGGCCATACTGATGAGGTAACTAGGCTTGATGTTGGTTTATTAGATTCCCTCATCCGTAGACGGCATGTGAGCTTATCTTACACTATCCTTTGTCATATGCTGTCCACACCTAAAGTGACCAACCGATCCCTTCCCTATGGCAGCATCATTACTAGGATTTTGAGATTCTTTAAAGTACCTATCACTGAGCCTGTTTATATCGAGACTTGAAAGCTCGGTCGAGAGATTATGTCTGCGATCGGATTTTTTAAGAAGCGTGGGAAGTGGGAAAAGACAACATCCTCTAAGAATGAAGACACTTTGATTGCTCCAGAGGATGATCGCATGCTAAATGACGTCTATTCCGAGGATGAGTTACCCGACTTCCGCCTTGGGGCTAGATCGCATGCCCCTCACCGAGCAGCAGCAGCAGCAGCTTCCGCAGCAGCTTCCTCTCAGGATGACGAACCAGCCGAGCCAGCTGTCCCTCCTGCAGCATCTTCTGCTTCCGAGGACCACTTTCAGCAGCTCTTTGACAAAGTGGATACACTCTCCCAGCAGCAGCAGCTTCAATATGATTTTGTGACTTTTCGGCAGCAGATATTAGATCAGCAGATGGAGCTCCTTGTTGGACAGCGGCGTATCCTTGGTCATCTTGGTTATGATCCCGACAGTTCCTCTTCACCGCCCCCATCTTAGTTTACTGCCCCTATGATTTTCGCACAAACATTACTCATTTCATGTAGTTTATTGTGATACTTTTTGTTCTTTAATTGTGCTTGTGATGCTTTTATGATGATTTTGTTGGATATGTAAATTTTATTTAGTTGATTTTGATGACATGTTTGGTTATTGTTCATGATTATGTTGAATTTGTTGGAATGAAGGTTGGTTGATAAGTTGGAATATATATATGGGAGTGTTTTAACTATTTTTGTTGTTGAGGATATGTTCATTTTTAAGGGGAGATTCTGCCGAAATTTTTTCAACATGGGTAATCTCCGAACTTTTTTTTTTTTTTTTTACTCTTTTCGCGCTCATTTCTTTTTGATAATAAAGGGGGAGATAATTTAAATAAATTGATGGGCACATATTTAGGGGAAGTTAAATTCCTTAAATATTTTACTTAGGGGAGCACATATTTAGGGGGAGCAAAATTGCACAAATATTTTACTTAGGGGGGAGCACATATTTAGGGGGAGCAAAATTGCACAAATATTTTCTTGCACAGTTTGTCATCATAAAAAAGGGGGAGATTGTTAACATAAATATTTCTTTATTATTGATTTTGATGATAACAAACTTGATTAAGATTGATTAATCTTTTAAAAGCTCAAAAATAGGTTTCATATACTTTTAAATCATCATTCTCACTTTATAAAGGCTTTAAATTCTATGAAAATGTTTTTGGTTATTCTCATGTTAATGGTTTCAATTGAAAAAGCTTTGAGATTTTTTATCATAACAAGTATTGCTTAAAATCCTGAAAATGGACCTAATTGACAAGTTTTATAAAGTTTTGGGCCATAGTATAATTTTACAAAGTTTTGGAGTTAAACTGTAATTTTACAAAAATAGTTCACTGTAGCAGTTACTGTAGAAAACGGTGATCCGACATCTTGATAACGGCTCGCCGACATCGAACAAAATTGAAGATTAGTCTCTGGACACTAACGGCGATCCGACATATAGATAACGACGATCCGACAGTTTGAAAATTCAGCCCAACGGTCATATTGACCAGTCAAACGGTGATTCGTCTCCCGCCAAGAGATGTTTTCTTTGCCTCCTAATACTTGGATCATTGACACAGTTAGCATACCTTCCTTATATTTAGTTTAATCATTCAATTTATTTATTTTCTTTCTAAGTATTTAAGTCTTCTTGTTTAATGGCTCTATTCGTAGGTCATAGATTGTTTCGTCAACTACTTGACAAACAAAGAACGTGCAAAAACGAGCCTAGAGATGCGTATTTGGTATTTGCCCACCATATTTTCGGTAAGTTGTAAATGTTATATTGTGAATTTTTTTACTGACAGTTGACCCTATAAGTTGATAATATAATAATGGCAAACATGGCCTGCAAAAAGAAATCAAGCATCGAAGACTTTGTCAAAAATCATAATATTCAAGATAAATACATGTCAGAACTTGCAGTATGTGAAAAGGAAAGAAATTAAATGCAAAATTACAATAAATCATGGCATTGTTTAAGATATTTAATGGTAATTATTAAAAATTATGCATTTGTCATGTAGATCTATGTTCCTATAAATGATGGCTTTGCACATTGGTATCTAGTGGTGTTGATTGTTAAAACGCAAACCGTTGAAATTTGGGACTCTTTACCTAGTCATAGTTCGAATTCACATCGAGAGGAAATTGTTAGAGCAATTGTAAGTGAAGCTTGTATTTCACCTGTATTATTACCAATAAATGCAAATGTATGCTGACTATTATCATCATTATCACAGTTACAGGGACTCGATGAAGTTTTCCACGATGATTTTTTGGAAAAATTTCATTCATGTTGGGATTTTTTTAGTTTTAAAATTTCATATGCAGATAATGTCCCAGTACAACCAAATGGAACTGACTGTGGTTTGTTTGTGATCAAGTTCATGGAGACGCAATGTGATCTATTATCTATAAAACACGTATGTGACATTAATTTTATATCATATTGATTTAAAGTTTACAATGAATGATGACTCTGTTTCTCACTTTTTTATTTTTTCTTGTACTATATTTAGTATAACTCAACAATAGAAAGATATCACATTGCACTCCACCTTGTCAACGGAGATACAAATAAAGTGAGAGATAGTATCAGATGTAAGGCTGAAGAATTTCATGATTCGCACAAGAATAATCTTCCACCGAACAAAGTGACGAACAAAGTTAATGGTCAAAAGAATTTGAAGAAGAAAAAGTAGAGTCCAAAAGCCTGCAGCATGTTAAAAGTAGGTTCTCTTTAACTATTTCTTTCTTGCTTTTTTTTGCTCCTATTACATTTCATGATTTGTATTAGTTATTTATTAGTTATTGCAATTATAATTGTTGTTTCACATAAAATTAATTAGAAACAATTTCCAATTTGCAATTGCCTACCGAGTATAAACAGAATGTGGACTGGAAATAGTCAATGTTTTACTGCAAGTTTTCCTTTATTCTCTAGGTGGCTCACAATTTCCTCTTCAGTAACATCTTGTGGGAAGGTGGATCATCTTTGTTGGGGAGCAGTAGTAACGATAGTTCTTTGTTTTACTACCATTATGTATATTTTATTTGAAATTAGTATTATTCTTGGTTATTTATTTTTATAATGATTCTAATATCTTGTTGACTATTTTTTTTAAGATTTTCTTTTGAAATTTTTTAGGATCTGCTATTGATTATTGTGTAAATTCGAGATGTGATTAAAGTTTGAGTAAATTTTAATCTCTTTTTTATTTATTTGGGTGTCAAAGTTGTTGAATGTAAGAAAATTTTTTAAAAACAATTCGCCAAAAGTCCTAGATACTATGAATACTATGAAGCACTTCTTGGAAGAATGATACTCCGTTCACACATTTTAGATAGCTTCGTACACACACAATTGTTTAATCACAAAATATAATATTGTAAGATGTCTCAAAAAAATATTCATGAAAAGTGATCACCAATGTAAAGTCGTCAGGATTTGTACCAATATCACGCACGTGAGAGTTAAAGTCCATGTAATCAACTAATATTCTCCTCAAAATTCAGAACCTATAACCCTGGACAAAATGAGAAACTTTATCAAAAATAAAGAGTACGACATTGCAATTTCTTTTCCAAAAAACTTATAATTAAAAGGGACCGTAAGGTTTAAATTAAAGATGCCAATTATTCAATTTCAAACTAGTAATGAGGTCTATCAAAAAAAAATAATTAGTAACATATCTCTAGTTGGACCTAGTTCTTTTTAGAAAATTATATTGTTTATATCATAAAAGTGACTTAATTCTATAAATATGACATGATTTGTCGTGAGATTACAATCTTTAGTTGGAGCTATTGAGATTACATAATTTGTCGTGAATGTAAGAAAAAAGTACTGTAATATTTATTAAATTAAACATGCCAATGATTTGATTTTAAACTAGTAAAGAGGTCTATCCCAAAAAAAAAAAAAATTAGTAACATATCAAGCTTTAGTTGAACCTAGTTTTTCTGAGAAAATTATATTGTTTGTGCCATAAAATTGACTTAATTCTATAAATATGACATCATAATGAGTAATTCCAATAATATGACAATTCATTAAAAATAAGTCGTAATTATCCTTCAAAGATTTTATATTTATTCTCCATTTGTACCTGTCCATTATTCATCTATTTTTACCCAGCCATACTTAATTTATGCTAGATTGTGATTGCGTCTTTTTCTAATTTCTTCGGTAGGGAAAAATGGACAAGAGGGTATACATTTTGAAATTACACACTTTTGTGGCATATATAAACCAAAAACTCATATCCTTTCTTTATGAAGTTAATTGAATGATATTACAATTTTTTCATTGCCACTTTGGGATTTAGGATAAAATTTTGCTTAATTAAAAAATGCAACTCTACTAAATATCAACAAGCATGAAGTACAATACAAACTTATATTGTGTCAAGATTTTGCCCAAAACAATATCCTCTCAAACAAACATTAATCCATCTAATAATAAGTGTATGGAAAAATACTAGTTACAAAAGATTTCACCATCACATTTCTTACAACGAAATAATCATAATCATAAACGTTGAGGTTTTGGGAAAAGCTATTTCCCCCGAATTAAACCCCGAATCGCGCCCCGAATTTTGTCAAAAACTGTGCGTTTTGCTTTGCCCTTTTGCTTTTAATTGCAGCTGTACCGTGTGTGAGCTTTCCCTTTATTTGCTTTCAACCACAACACTCCATTTTTTATGTATTATTTTTTTTTATCATTGTTTGACTCCAAACGAAATATTCAAGTTAATCAGCATAGTTTATATTTATGTTGTTGCAGCAACAAATGAAATAAATTCAAAAATTTAGGACATCTTTGGTATTATTTCTGAATTTGTATTTTTTAAGAATAAAAATAAAAATGAAAAAGATATTTTACAGTATTTCAAATTTGAATATATTTTTTATATCCTGTATTTTAAAACTAAAAACAATAATATACATTCGGTAGACACAATTAAAAATAATAAAAAGAGAGAATATACATTCGGTAATACCTTTTGCAAAAATAATTTTGACTAAGCATTTAAATTATACTTATAATTAAAAAATAATTATTTAGCTAATACATACACAAATATACCATAATAATTTTACCATTGACGGATAAATAAATAATTAAAACATATGGTTTCATTAAAAAAAATCAATTGTAATCACCATATCAATTGTAATCATTTTACCATTGATGGATAATAACACAACAAATTTTCAGTATCCTGCCTCATGGTCAATACTTATCATTGTTGTATAAAATTGAATGTGTTCTGACACTTGCACAACAACTACAAACAGTGGCGGATCCAGCTTGGGACCAGTGGGGACTTAAGTCCCCACTGAAAAAAAAAAATCCTTTATTAACTAATTTAATTTATCAAAAATTTCTAATAAATTTTTTCCTAAGCCCCCACTAATTTATATTCAAACCCCTAACACATAAACATAATTACATACTTTAAGTTTTTAAAACAAATAAAAAGATATGAGCTTTACAAACTAAAATTAAGCCCACAAATATTAATATTAATCAAATTTTTAAATAACCCACAAACCCATTAATAATATTTTATTATTCTTTACCTTTCTCAATTCCACCACTTTTGCACCAATCACGCAAATCTGAAACCCCTAAATCATCTTCTTGTTTCGGCATCTCCAAAAGCAAAACAGCAATGACAGAGACTGTGGAATTTGCGTAAATCATCTTCTTCTTGTTTCGGCATCTCCAAAAGCAAAGTGGAAAGTGATTTCTCCTCCAAATTTCAAACAACCCCTCGTTTCTTCATTCAATAAAATTAAGGTACAAATTAATATTTTATTTGCTTTTTATTTTATTGTTTATAAATCATATATAATTATTTGTTGAATTGATGTAGTTGTTTTTCTTCCCCATTAGTTAGTGTATCATCGGGCTATTGGTGTATTTGAAAAATATAATGTGAATTATGTGATTGAGTGTAGATTTCATAAAAAAGAACACATATTATTAATTAAGAAAATAACAATTGCAATTAAGCATTTGCTTGTTTAGCTTTATTGTCTTGTAATGTTTGTTAATTAATTTATAGCATTAATATAATTATATAATAGGGGAATATGCTAAAAGTGCTACTAGCCTAAGTAAACTACTCAATATTCATAATCTTTATTTATATTTTGAAATAGGTATGGAAAGGTTTTACAAAAGAAAGGAGCCACAATTTTTAGAAAAAAATGATGATGCTTCAATGCAGAAGCATCCAAATGAGTTCTCTACAATTGATATCATGGCACTTGAGATTCAACTTGATACATATATTTTGGATATGGGCACTAGTGGTGAGTTTTCACAATTAAAGGATATTGGTGATCTTGCAAAGCGGATGGTCGAGACTAAGAGACATAATGTATATCCATTAGTTTACTTGTTAATAACATTGGCATTGACTTTACATGTTGCCACTGCGAGTGTAGAGAGAGCATTTTCAGCCATGAACATTTTGAAGAATCGGTTATGAAACCGAATGGGAGAGCAATGGATGAATGATAGTTTAGTTGTTTACATAGAAAAAGACTTATTTAATAATATTGATAATGAAGCTGTAATGCAACGTTATCAATGTATGAAAACTCGTAAAGGACAATTATAAACATATATTGAAGTATGATAAATCTTTCAAATTTATATATTTATTACTCTTTAAATTTTTTTATCGTCGTTGGGTAAGCCCCCAGTCAATCAACATGCTGTCTCCGCCCCTGACTACAAATAAACCCAGCAATGTAAATGGAAAAAGAAAAAAAATTTACACAAGCCATATAAAAGATGCCTTGCAAATATCAAACTATATTTACTGAAGCCAAGCCTAAAATTCTGCAGCCAACAAAATTGCAACAAAGCCGCAGCAAAGTTCATGATCCAGCAACAACTTAAAAATCTTACAGGAAAACAAGGGGGGGGGGGGAAAGAAGTCAAGAAGTCAATGCATTTGAAGGCTTTGTAAAGAACAGATTCTGCCCCCTCCAAATAATTTCCAAGTACGACAAGGGTAGCTTGATGCAGTGATTGCGGCGAGATGGCACACCAGCAGCGACGGAGATGAAGCAGCAGCGACGAAGATCGAGATGAAGCAGCAACAACACCAGAGATGAAGTGCAGCAACCGAGATGGGCACACCGAGAGAGAGCAGATCTGGAGAGAAAATGACAGAGAGCTTGTTGTTGCATGTAGATCGGCAAAGATAAGGAGAGAGAGAGCTTTGTTGTGAGCAGATCAGGAAAAGAGGGAGAGAGAGTTCTGTGAGTTGCCTTCGTTTCGAGTAGATCAGGAAAGGAGGGAGAGAGTGCACTGTGAGCTGCCATCATCATTGTCCAAAACTCCAAAAGCTTTTACTACCATCACTGCCAAAACTGAAAAACAAGAAGCAAGCAAGGCCCAGTCAATAATAAAAAAATAGTTGAGGTTTTACGCAACCATCATGACTGTCCAAACTTGCTGCGATAGCATGATAATAATCTAATTATTTAGAAAAATAAAATTACAAGCATAATAGTAACCTAGCTAGAAAAATAAGACCTAATATAAACAAGATTTCAAACATTAACCAAGTTATTTTCAGAACATTATCTCAAATCTAACTCCTACGCACATGAACACGACACATTATTTTGCAACAAATAATTTTCAGAACATTATAAGAGAAACTAGAGGCAAAACGGGAAAAAAATTATAATTCTAAAATTAAAACCATAGTAGTAATCGATTTATTTAGGGACATTGTTAATATTTTGACACTTACAATAATACTCAACAGGCAAAACATAATTAAGGCTGACTTTATACTTCTGGGGCTGGATGAGTATTTTTAAAATAAATGGGGTCATTTGTAATATTTTGACTTAATGGGGACTAATTTGAAATTAGCCATATTAAAACTTTTGGAACTTGTCTAGAAACGACAGAATTTAAATACTTAATGGGGACTAGTTTGAAATTTGCCATATTAACAACTTTTGCAACTTGTCCAGAATACGTCTTTTCCTAATTCAATAGTTCCATTCAAATTTAAAGACTTAATGGGTACTAATTTGAAATTAGCCATAATAAAAACTATTGCAACTTGTCCAGAATAAGTTGTGAAACGACAGAATTCAATAGTTCCATTCAATCCTACAATTTCCTTACCCAGTTTTTTCTAACGACCAGATAGAACACAATGAATGATGATCAACAAGGTTAATTCTTCATTGTCTTTTAATGATTTGTTACTCTTGCTATTATTTTTTATGTTATTTTCTCTCTTTCTAAAAAGAGTAGTGTTGTTTAACCTTTTAAAATTAATATTAATTGTCTATTATAATTTACAGGCTATTGTCTAGCAGTGCCATTTCACTTATTGTAATATTTTCTTATTGTATTATGACAGGCATTAACAAAAATTACAAAGTGCCAGAGCTTGATGTTCCATCATCATATGATATTCCTTCAACAGCTCAAGCAGAAATACAATCAGGTTTTTTAGTTGTTCATAACAAAACAATTGAACCAAATTATTTTTGTAATATTTTGAAAATCAAATAACAGTATTAGTTTATTTTAGTTGTTGATAATAAAATAATAGAATTAGACTATTTTAGCTGTCAATAATAAAATAATAGTATCAATTGAAGTTAGCTATTCATGATAAAAAAATAATTATTCATACTCTATTATGACAGGGAGGGATGGTTCAAACTCTATTTATTGGGATGATAAAAGCATGTATGAACTCACTGCTGAAGACGTTATTGGAAAGCGATTTGCATCACTTGAAGAAGCTACAAATTTTTATCAAAAATACTAAAAAATAATGGGTTTTAGTGTTCGCATTTATGATGGGAGACGTGATACAAATGGTGCACCCATAATGAAACATTGGGTTTGCAGTAGAGAAGGTGAAAGGGATCAAAAGTATATTGAGCATACAAACAGAATCCATGAACCTAGAGCTATTACAAGAGTCAACCTGTCGAGCAAAAGATTTGAGTAAATTTAGATAAGGAGTCCAAAACTTGGGTTGCTAGAAGCTTTGTTCCGAAACACTCTCATGAGTTGGCAGCATATTTTGAGACTCAATTTCTTCGATCTCATCGAATGGTTAAAGATTCTGACAACGCTCTAGTTAATTCAATGAAAACAGTTGGTATAAAGACAAGTCAGATTATGGACTTCTTTGTCAACCAGGCTGGGGGTTATGACAATTTGGGCTTCAGATTAAAGGATTTATATAACAATTTAGATAATGAACGTCGATCCATGATACTCGAAACAGACTTAGAAGCTGCACTTGCATACTTAAATGCAAAAGCTGACATGGATCCAGATTTCTTTTGTAAGTACTCTGTAGATGAGGAGAATAGACTTGCAAACTTATTCTGGGCAGATTCTATTGCTCGCTTGGATTATAGTTACTTCGGCAATGTTTTGGCTTTCGATAGTACTTACAAGACAAATGAGTATGGGAAGCCTTTAGTTATTCTATTGGGTGTTAATAATCATTATGCAATAAGTTTTTTTGGCTGTGCAATTCTCACGGATGAGACGGTTGAGACCTACACATGGGTGCTTAAAACATTTTTATGTGCTATGAATAATAGAAAGCCTATATCTATTGTGACCGATGGAGATAGAGCGATGCGTAAAGCAATTAAAAAGGTAGTTCCTGAAGCTCGACATCGACTGTGTATTTGGCATCTACAAAGAAATGCACAATCTAATGTAGATAAAACGCCTGAATTTGTTACAAGGTTTAAGGATTTTCTGTTGGGAAATTACAAACTCGAAGAATTTGAGCAATTGTGGCAGAACATGGTGGAAGAGCTTGGTCTTCAAAATAATGATTGGGTTAAGAAGATATACTCAAAACGAGAGAGATGGGCAGAAGCATTCTTACGGGGTCATTTCTTTGGTGGCATGCGCACAACACAGCGTTGTGAGGGTATGAATGCATATATGAATAGATTTCTTCAAAGAAAGTTGAAGTTGCATGAATTTGTTCGTCAAATTGATCGAGCCTTGAGACGTACAAGGAATAACAATTTAGGACATAATTTTAAAACTAAGCATTCTATTCCAATGATTAGTACTCATCTTCCAAGCTTGGAGAAGCATGCTGCAGGGGTTTACACTCAAAAGTTATTTTACAAGGTTCGTAAACAGATTTACAAAGAAGGCCAATTTATATTGTTGAGCAATGTCACTCTTCTAGATATTCAAGTGCATACATTAACTAGGCATTTAGAAGCCAAAAAGAAGTGGACTGTGGTTTATTATCTAAAAGAACAACATTTTGAGTGCTCCTGTAAGAAGTTCGAATATACTGGAATACCATGCCCTCACTTATTTTGTGTGATGAAACATATGCATGTTAGTGAGATACCTGCTTCATTGATTAACAAAAGATGGACTATGGATGTGAAAGTTTACAAACAATCTCTAATGCCATTGGAAAGTCAATCTAAGGATGTTCTTAACAATTTTCGGTATGGGTCATTAAATGCCGAATTCAATGAAATTAGTTTTTATGCCTCAAAATCTGATGCTGCCTATTGGAAATTAAAAAGTCATCTTGCTCAACTGAAGAGTGGGATAAAGGAGTTGAGAACGTGTGACAACGAAGATACAGATAGACCATGCAGTGCAGAAAAGAAAGCAAGAATTGTAAAAGATCCTCTAGTTGTGAAGACAAAGGGTGCACCCAGTACGAAATTTAACAAAGGTGTTAACACAAGAAAATGTGGATATTGCAAACAAGATGGATATACTGCACGGAAATGCCCAAGTAAGAACGACCATGTTACAAGTGTGGACAACTTCACTGGACCATTAAACAGCTTCACAAAATTTATTTGGTATGGGAAAATAGGTCATTATTTCTATAATTTTTTTTTAGTCCAAATCATTGTGTTGTATTAATAATTTTGTTCAAATTTTCTGCAGATTATATCCTAAGGAGGCTGCCTCACTTGCGTCAATGCACACAAAATTATCCTAAAATAATCTGCATATGCCTGAGGGTGTGGATTTGGACAAGCTATTTGCATTTTAAGAAAACATAATTTTGACCCAGTATTTTTTAGACTATAGTTATGGCCATGTGATGTAGTCTTATATTTTAATGCATTTTTTGTTATAATAATAATGAATATTACACCTCTCATGAACCTATTACTTTCTCCTGCTTTGATGACAATGAAATATGACAGGAACCTTGAACAATGTAATATTCATGAAATTTTAAGCTTACAGAAAAGGGCCTAACAATGATATTCTAAATCTTAACACATCAATTGATCTTGTAAACAATTTATCACACAAAATTAATAGAAAATATAACAAGCCGGATGTAGAAATGGCTTTCAACATACCATAGAGAGAAGCAAAGGCCCAAACTACTAACTCTTAACAAAACAGGAAATATCATGGATGCTAAATACTAACAATATACAAGTGAATCAAATGATGTTACGTCTTTAAACTGACTGGAAATACTAACCTCACTAGAAGAAATTTAAAAATAGCAGATTCAGAAGGTGAGAATTTGCGCATAAGAAAAAGAGAAAGAAGAGTTTCCTTGATACCTGAACTGCCTGTTCAAAAGCACAAGAAACCCCCAGCAGTTCCTAAACTTGTTTAATTGCATAGGGTACAGAACGCCTGGTGTTGTGTCCGAACTGATCCAGATAATATATGCTGAGCAAATCCGAGGGTCACCTATCCATTAAAGAGAAGGAATAATCTATCACATTGAAATTGCTGACACCATGTAAAAATAAACAGTCAAGAAATAAAAGAATACATTTTCATTATCTTTATCTGAATTCCAGTTCACAGTAAGATCTAATTATCCAATCTTCCTCATATGTCAGGTTTGTCATCTTGTATGAGTCAAACTTATACATATGAATAATAGCAGAATTTTAGCCATGTAAAGTTGAACAATTTGGAGATTAAAAAAAATTATAAATAAATGAATACAAAGTTCATGTTAATAGCAGAATAACAGTCAACACTTCACATTATATTATTAAACTTTCAATAGAAAGATAGAACAATAACTGACTGTGATCATGGTGTAGGGAAATTGTCAGTGAAGTAACAAAATTACTAATTACAAAACCAGCTCATAATCACCTCTGTCAAA